>JAKSZP010000485.1:0-70905 GCA_022478985.1 Massospora cicadina | reverse complement strand
ACTGATAGTACTCATATCCTCATTAACCATAATATTGTTAGAAGATCAGACATATAATTGGCCGATCATAGTAGTGGATTTGGGGGCATTTTTACCTCCAACATTCTTTTTCAAAAGTTGAGAAGGAGAATGTCTGACATCGTTGTAAGACCAATCTTCCCCTAAATAGGGCATTATGGGTCTACGCTGTGTGAGTTCAGACAACTGATGAGCACTGTCACCTTTGCATGATCAGACGCTCCTCTCATGGCCTTCTAAAATAGCTTTAAGAAGGAGTAAAAATTGCCATCTTTATTGAATTTCAGCAAATTTAGTGGTTTGAAGTCATCTCTGCCTGAGTCCCTAACTGGAGAGGCAGTTTCTCTTCTTAAGTTTGACCAACTTGGGGAACCTTTGGGAAGAATGGGATGCTGTGAATGACTTGGAGTGGGCATAGAAGTAAGAACTCGTGGAATGGTTTGTGCATTTGATACATCTGTCCCATAATCTTCATCTGCCTCATGATAATCATCTGAATCGCTTGACTCTGTTTTCTGAAATTGGGACTGACGTGGCTAATTAAGCACACTTTACTGTGCCTTAAGAGCTGCTTATTCATCCTCCCCTCCCCCAAGACTGGTTGCACACTTGCAACTATTAGTCTTAAGATACTCCATTTCCTTGTTAGCTTGAGCAAGATCTGCTTCAGCTAATGTCACTCAGGCCAAAAGTGCCTTCATTTCTTCTGACATTCTTGACATCCTTGTGTTAGCAAGTGACAGTTGACTCTCCATATTGGTTTTCTCCTCAAATAAATTTTTATTGGAAGTACTGAGTTCAGTTATACTTGACCATATGTAAGCTAATTTGACCTTGATATCTGAATTATTCGGTTGTTCTACTGTAGCAAGAGGTAACTGGGCTAATGCCTCAATATCTCTCTGTGTAGCTGAGAATTTGGTCCAAATATAATTTTCAAATTGACATATTTTTCCTCCAACTTTCAGAGGGTTTTTCTTGAATCTTAACCTTGTTGTAGAAGGTTTTCCATATTAGCTGCAACATAATGATACTGCGTCTCAAATCTGATGCAGTGGTTGGTGATATCCTGTTTTCACTGACTTGATAATCCCAAATTGTTCAGCACATGTGATGTAATCTTTAGGACGCCTTCGTTAAGTTGAGTTACCAACTCATCAATTCAGCCATGAGCTTCAGCTGCAGCTCCAGTATTTGAAACGATTGCTTTGCGCACTTCTGCAAAGCAAGTATCTAACTTCTCTAATAAGCAAGCGTGGGCTGACCGTTCCTCATCTTGAATATTATGAAGGTGAGAAAGCTCAAGATTTTGATGTGCAAAGATGCGTTGAACATGCTAAATAGATGGTTGTACAAAATTAAATAAATATTCATATGTGTTAGCCTGACTCTCCTGAAGTCTTCGGGCTAAAGCAGTCATAGTGGCTTCTTTATATTTTTGATAAATTTCGGTTTTCAGTGCTTGATCTTTCATATAACAAAATAGACCAAAGCTTGGGTCGATTGTTGAAGAACCAACCTGGTAGCCTCAAAACAGGGTTTCCAGAATTTCCTTGATGTTAGCCTGGGTAAACTTGGCCAGATTAGAAGGATAAAGTTGGGCCTGTTCCAGTCGCTATTAGCTCTAGTGAGTACTCATTCCCCTCCTTGTTGTCAGAAAAATTTGAGGTAAAATGTTCAATGAACTGAACATCGCTTGTTTCCATTTTGTTGTCGCTGTACTTTCAGGAAAATTCTGAAAGCTGATCATCTATATTCATATTAAGGTAGTTGTTTTTTCTTTGAGTGAGCACCAAAATGTTAAGTTTTCAGCCAATGGTGCAAGCTAAAATAACTTAACAATGAAATCGAGGATATAAACTTACTTTTCAATAGAACCTTATGCTCATAATTGGAAAGTAAATTCTCCAATAATCCTTGATAATAGCCAAGTAACTCTGGTACGCTCACCGTTTTTAAGTCTACTGGCACCAACAAATACAAGACCTTCTGTCTTCATACAAAATTAGGAAATTATTCCTCTATAATTGGAACTACTTCTCTGGCAGGCAACTATGTACTTCTCTTTGGGAAGAATAAACACACACAACTATCTAATATAGATGTAATGGCAACAGATACAAATATCAGACAGAAGACAGATGGATAACAATAATTAATAGACTAAGTGAAAGTAGTTAATAATGATCAATATTTAAATGGTAAATGATAATTAATTGATGTTTTATTAATTGGCCAGGCGCCAGTATTATATACCTCTTGGGCATCTCCTGGCCGAACTCATCTATCAGATAAGTTCATTCATATTATGCCAATCCTCTGCTGGTCATGGCAATAATTATGAAAATCCCTAAGTCAATTTGGCCCATGAATTGACTAAAAATAACAATCGTTTCAGCCTAATTGTAGGCAATTTTACTCTCATAGTTGGGACAATTTTGGGTTGCAAACTCAACATCAAAATCTTCCCAATTAGAGCCACATCATAACTTGACATCTAACAATAAATGGGGAACAAAACATATATGACCATAAAAGATGACGCATTCCAATTCAGGATGTCAGTAGGCCTCTTAATAGCACTAAGTACACCCATAATTGGGACGTCTATGTTTAAGTGCTTAATTATCAATTTCATTAATTGAACTCAGCATCGCCTTAGTGCATTAATATTAGTGCACTAATTTAGGAGGTGCAATTTAATTAATGCCATGAGACCACTTTGCACCCAAGTGGACCCATAATTGGCCATAATATAATTATATCATAGCTAATATTAGCTACAATAATTGGGCATCTCAGATGCAATCAGAGTGGTTATGAGGTGAATCTGATATATCAGATTATGCAGATGAATTGAGAAGGATCAAAGGATCCATCAATGGGAGTAATCTATCAACATAGATGGTTTTTTCAAAGAATTTATTTTTGAGTCAACCATCAAAATCTAACACAGTTTATCCATTGAATCCCCGTGCTCTGGAGGCTCTTGATGAATATGTCCATAAGATGCTAGGTTTGGGTTTAATTGTGCCATCCAAATCGTCTGTGGTTTCACCAGTGTTTCTAATGCCAAAGGCAAGTGGGGATCTACGTCCTTGTGTAGATTTCTGGCACCCCAATGCGGTGACAGAGCCTGACCCTTATCCAATGCCACTCCTGGAAGACATTATACATATGATCTCGGGGTGTGTGGTGTTCACTAAATTGGATCTGGTTGATGCGTTCAATCAGATTCCATTGCGGCCAGAGCACCAGAAGTATACCGCATTTAAGTTTCACTTGGGGAATTTTGAGTATCAAGTTATGCCATTTGGGTTGCATAATGCCCCTGGAGTTTTCCAACGCATGATTGATTATGTGTTGGGGGATTTGGTGGGAAGGTGTTGCGTTGCCTATATGGATGATATTCTGATACTTTCCAGGTCGATGCAAGATCACATGAGGGATGTAAGGAGTGTTCTGGAGGTGTTAAGCCAGGCGGGACTGAAGTTAAAGCCATCCAAGTGTGAGTTTAATAAGGACTTAGTGTCTTTCCTGGGAAATATGGTTTTCCAGGGGGTTAGTGATATGTCCTGATAAACTTCGAGCAGTGAAGGAATGGAAAGCCCCAGGAATTGGACTAGATTGCGGAGTTTTTTGGGAGTAGTAATCTTTGTAAGGAGGTTCTCCAAGAATGTAGCTGAGTGGGCCGTGCCACTGACAAGTTTGACTGGGAATGTACCTTTCGTTTGGGGGGAGACTGAGTAAAGGGCTTTCCAGAGGGTGAAGACCAGTCTGTTGACAGCCCCAGTTCTGGCCCATCCTGACCCCAACATACCGTTTGTAGTAGAGACAGATGCGTCAAACTTTGCACTTGGAGCGGTGCTATTGCAGGAGGGCAAAGATGGGGTTGAGCACCCTGTCTGTTACTTCAGCAGGAAGATGGTGCCCGCTGAGGCAAATTACCTAGTCTACGACAAGGAACTTTTGGCAATAGTGGCGGCACTAGGGGAGTGGCAACACCACCTGGTGTACGCCAGGCATCCAGTTGTGATCCAGACTGATCATTGAGCCTTAGAATATTATATGTCCCCACGTCTGATGAATCAGAGACAGGCCCGGTGGCACTTAGAATTGGTTCAGTATGACTTAAGGATTGAGTATAAACCAGGAAAACAGAATATCTTGCCAGATTTGCTGAGTCATGATTCAGGGTTGGTGTTCTCTAAGGAGGAGTTGAGGAAGTTTGACACCGCTACAATGTTGCCATTGAGTTTGTTTGCACTGATATGAAGTTGGAGAGAAGGAATCTCAGGAAGAATTTGGAATGCCCAGAGGAGGAGTGAGTTTGACCAGCGGATCTTGGATGAGACAAGAGAAGGGGAGGCGAGCAAGAAACATGTGGGGTTCTCAGTCTGGGGAGGTTTTATCCGGCATGAAGGAAGGATATGGGTTCCAGTGATGAGTTTGCAGCAGGAGGTGTTAGCAGCTAACCACGATCATCCTTTGGCTGGACATCCAGGCAGGGAGAAGACACTGGATCTAGTTCGTCGCCAGTATTCATGGAGGGGAGTGGGTGCTGCAGTAAAGAAGTATGTGGAGCGATGTGTGGTGTGTGCTAGATCAAAGTCCCGCCGTATGGCGCCAGGAGGGAAATTGAAGCCGCTTCAGATTCCGTCTAGGCCATTGCCTCTGTGAGTGTGAATTTTATCATAGGGTTGCCCAAGTCCCAGGTGATGGACGCCCTTATGGTTGTGGTGGATCGCCTGACAAAGTATGCAGAGTTTTCCTTTGTCAGTCAACCATCTCTGCAAAGGTAGCAGGTCAGATCTTTATGAATGAGGTCTTTTCCCGACATGGGGTACCAGAGGAGATTGTGTCAGACTGAGGTCCACAGTTTTCATCTCAGTTCTGGTTACATCTGTTAGGAAACTTGAAGATAAAGGCCTACCGTTCATCAGCTTACCATCCAAATAAGATGGCCAAACTGAGAGGGTAAATCAAAAATTAGACCAGTATTTGAGGTTCTATGTCTCAGGGCGGCAGGATGATTGGGTGAGTTGGGTGAAGTTGGCGCAATTTGCATATAACAACCACAAGCATTCTTCCACAGGAATGACCCCGTTTTTCGCAAACCATGGTCAGCACCCAGAGGGTATGGGGCCTCGGGAGCAGGGTCAGAATCCAGCAGCAGATGAGCTGTCACATGAGACTTGGGATACTTTGAGGCTCCTGAGAAGGAATCTAGAGGCGGCAGTTGTGGCTCAGAAGAGGAAAGCAAATAGGCATTGGTCAGAGGGGAGCATTTTCAAGAAGGGCGATTGGGTCTTAGTAAACGCTTGGAACTATGCCATATCTGTAAGGAGCTGGAAGTTGGGGCCGCTGGCGTTGGGCCCATATCCAATAGTGAGGGTGGTGAACGAGGTGGAGTTTGAGCTGAAGTTGCCAGAGGGGTCACGGGCTCATCCAGTGTTGCATGTGTCACAGCTCAAACCATTCTTAGGGAAGCCGCCTGAGAAGGCCTCCCCTCTGTTTCCAGCTGAAGGGGGGCTGAGGAGGCATGAGGTGGAGGAGATCCTGGACACAAAGGTGGTGCGGGGTCGTAGGTCATTTTTGGTCCAGTGGAAAGGTCATCCAGTTGAGGAGGCCACATGGCAGACGTCCAGAGATTGCAACCGGTGTCCTGAGAAGATCTGAGAGTTCTTCTTGTCTAGGGGGGTGATGTTATGGTTGAGGTTTATCCTCAACATCACATTGCCTTGATCTTTGATAAGATAGGACAGGCTGGTGTGGAAGATAGAGGGAGTGAGAGAGAATTAGTCTTGGCTAAACCCCAGGTTGAGACTAAGACTGGGGAAGGACGATGGTTAAATGTTTCATCAGGCCTGGGGTCAAACCAAATGGGTTTAAATTGGGTGGTTTCTAGGTTAAAGGTGGATTTGAATCAGAATTGGAACGATTCTTGGGTATGGTGGTTCAGCCACTACAGAATTCAATCTAGCCTAAAACAATTAAGGTCTGCTTATGGCATGTTTCAAAAGACATATAGTCGGGCATGGCAGTTAAGCTTGATCTATTATTGAGCAGAGAGCTATAAGAGATAGGACTTAAGAATGAGAGGTTCTCTAGTTCCGTTTTCTATCAACCTGCCTAAATATATCAAATAAAGCCATTCCTAAGCCTTATCTATTTTATTACTGTCTTCCGAGGTTTATATTGATTATTTAGTCTAACAGCGGCCATGTTTGGACTTTACAAACAGGAGTTGGACTTTGAGAGCGAGATTGGGAAGGCTATCACCTCCCTATACACCTTGTATTGAAAAAAAGCATGTTGCAGGGGGTAAGCATACTCGCAACTGTCCTACAAGTGGTGTTTATCCGTGGCTCCTGTAGCACACGCACTAGGAGAATGGTCTCAGGGACCTTGTCTGCCCTTTGGTTATTGACTTGGGCCCTGCTTCCCAATTCATTAGTGGCTCACTGGAAGGAGCCAGTGCGTTACACTGACCTTAGGAGAGGACAACGAAGTCCTGCACTCATCATAGGCTTCAATATCCCATTACTTATACCTTCTTACACTCCTCACTCTAATTCTGGTCATCCTGTTTAATATCTTACAGATTTCTCAGCAAAAAACACACACCTTAAATAGTATAGTGAATTGTAGTGCAAACCTTAATGGGTTAAATCTTTTTAAAAGTTTATAACATTTATAGTCAACATAACTTATTTTATCATCACTAAATACATTTATAAAGATAGACTGATAAAAAGCACGTTGTGGAACACTTGTGGTTAATTATTAATGTGTTTGAATTGCCTTGGTGTAGGACAATGGTTTTTCATATTTACTTTATTCGCCTTTCACCTAATAGCTCCAACTTTTGAGTCATCTAAATATCCTTATCTTATGCACTCTAATGTGACAAGTTAATATCCTGTTGCTACTTGGTCCTATATAATTTCAATATAGGCGACTGTTTTTATAAGGCCAAAGAAGCAGTATTTATGGGGGGGGGGTTGGGAATTCATTGGTATGATTTATGGATCCAGATACTCACTAGTTTTAGAGTCTTAGAAACCAAATATGGCCAATTTATTATTCTCAACCGTCTTTCCCTGATGGCAATAAGTTTGTCATGGGCTAAAAATTTGTTTATAAAATATATAGTATTCTGGACCTACTTGCACTCCATATGTGTTATTAGTATCTAAATGAATAAGTTTTCCATTTAGACCTGAGCTTAACTAATCCACCTGGACTTAGTCTAATTGACTGAATCCATTTAATTTCTCCATATACTTGAAATTTAAGTGCATCCTTAAAACAAAGCCCAAAAAGGCTTTATTCTGCCCAAGAATACTCTATATGAAAGGCTAGCAATTGGGGTCAAACAATTAATATGTAAAAATAAAAAATGTCTGCAATAATTTTAAAAACACTTTTTATTAATACATTATAATTTATAGTTAACTACATAAACACCATTGTTTATGGTCAATTTCTTTTTCTAAAATAACTTTATTTTAGTTAAGAGGCGGAAGGATCGTTGAATAACTACACTCACTCTGAGTATATAACTTTTTTATTTAACTGAGGCAAGCTGACCGGGGACGGACAATACCAAAACAGAAACTCCAAAAGCAAACCAACCAAAAACATGAACTGACTGCCCTAAAAGAGCAGCAGGAAATACAAAAGAAATGAGAAAACAACCTACCAAGTGGCATAGTGGTGAGCTACTTATCACACCATGGTGGAGAGGGAGGGGGATCAGGAAGATCATCATCATCAGGTTCAGCATTGAAGAAGTGGATCAATGTTGATAGAAAGGGTGTTGGGGCATCTGTGGGATGAGGGTCGAGGTGAATTAGATAGCCGTTGATATTGACAATTTGGGCCTGGATGAAAGCCTCTATGAGCTTGGCAACATGGTGTTCATCATGGATGAAGGCGGTGGGAAGTTGGTCTAATTTCGCAATGTTGGCTCTAGTGACATGTGTGGATGGGGGAAAAATCTGCCAGTTTAATGACATGTTTGAAAGCAGTGGTGGCAGTTTCATAGAGGCGTTGGATTTCCTCTTTTGCAATAGGAGGAAAATTGGGGGGACAAGGGGGGTGCAGCCCTTTTTTAAATTCAACAACAGATTTTGCCATGGCTTCATGAAGATGGCAATTTTTGGGTGAGGCCACCGCGGCCTTGGCAAGCTGGTGGTCGTTTTGGAAAGGGGTAGCATTGGGTTTGGGGATATATTGGTTGGGAGGGGCTGGGGCATCAAAGTCTAAATTCAAATAAGGTTCTAGATCAATTAGATAATCCGGTGGTGGGACAATTCCACTATATTTGGTTATTTCATCCAATAAGTTTCAGGAATTTTGGTTGATTTGATTTTGATTCAGTGATAGGTGGCTGTGGTTGGGTAAGTTTTGGGGTGGTAAAATTTTTGGATTGAATATGGGTCCAAACATGCTCCCTATTGGTTGGCATGGGTGTAAATTGGCCAGCTTGGATTTGGGTTGCTAGATTTTGCTGCTGGTTCATTGAGCGCACAACCTGAGGGGTGGAGGCAGCCAAAATAACCACTTGAACGCTGTTGGTGTGGCCTCGTGGGTGGAGTTGGAAGTGTTTGCAGGGTAAGAATTGTATTAACATGTTTTTTGTATGGGCCAACTCATAGAGGGGGCAGATTGTGCGACCGTTGTCAAAGTAAGCCCAAAAGAAATAGTTGGGTGTGGATGGGATATAGGCATGCGGCGGGATATGATGGGCCATATTCAGCTGGTGGGGGTAATGGTGGCCATTGCCCGAGGTGCAGCGAGGCACTCAGCGCCACTTGGGACAATGAATTGGAGGATGAGGTCTTTGCAATAAGTGGACAGCCCTGACATCAACTCTTCATAGAGTGTTTGAAAGAAAGGTGTGAGGGGAGGTTTGCAAAGGTCACCATGAGTGTGGTATCATCTGGGAGACATGTTTGGGTGGTGGTAATGGGGGTGTTTTTGTATATTAAGGGCATGGCTGCTGCAGCAGCTGCATCCTCTTCAGTGGGGAAACCTATATCAAAATAGCCCTTGTATGGGTGGAAGTCTATAAATCCTGTTAGTGTGAAGGTGGCAGTTGACAGCTCAATTATCACTTTGCCAGCATATGGTAAGAGGCATCCATACTTGACA
This sequence comes from Massospora cicadina, assembly GCA_022478985.1. Taxonomy (NCBI): domain Eukaryota; kingdom Fungi; phylum Entomophthoromycota; class Entomophthoromycetes; order Entomophthorales; family Entomophthoraceae; genus Massospora; species Massospora cicadina. The sequence goes on along the minus strand of JAKSZP010000485.1, from coordinate 61,728 downwards.
TGGAGGCAAAAGTGGATAGTGAATCAAGGTAGGACTAAGGGATGGGGGCTAGTTGGGTGGGCTCATATGAGATGGAGTGCTAAGTCCCTTGGAGAGACATAGTGGCTAAATGTATTTGGCGGACTGGATGAGACAGTCTGCACACGTTTGCCTTCTGGGTGGTAAATTATAGAGGGTGGAGCACCGCTGGCCCACATTGGGGCAGCAGGTGGTGGATCCAAGGACACAAATTAAGAAGTTTATGTGGTAAGGAGGCAGTGGAAAATTGACTGTTGTTTTTAAAAATTGCTTGAAAGTGATGCCAAGTGTAAGAAAAGTGAGTATATAACTTGAGTTATCCTTTTTTCTTGACACTCATAGTTTTTCAGTACTTAAATTTAAAAGGAAAATCTACTAGGTAAAGTAATATCAAAAAACGACATTAAATATTATAAAAAGTGCATTCTTTAATGCTAGTCCCTTAGTTCACCTACCTTATATAAAATTGATTTTACTTATAAGTAATTATATTTTAATGGGTACAAGAGTAAGTTTTAATCAGGATCCTATCTTCTCAGAAAACCCTTTTTCAATGAACGCCTCATCAAATAGGTTATTTTCTTTCTTTTAAATTAATACTGCCAGGTAATGATAGCATTATAAAGCACACTTTAGTCCACATAAGTTCACCATGGCATTATTAGATGTAAGTTTCCCAGTCAGGAGGGTGGTTTTCTATTAATGGCCAAAGCAGAGAGTTTATAATGAAGTTCAATCACTTAGGCGGAAAATCCTAGAACACTATAATAGCTATTAAATGCCTTCTCTTAGAGTTTAGTGATGTCTGTGGATTTATGAAAAATTATTTAAGAAAATATAAAACTGTCACATTTATATGATTTCCTGTATCTCTTGAATTATCAATGATAGAAGCCCAGGATTGTACCAATAGTCTTAATTTAATCCTCAAGCATTTATAACTTAACTTTCATTTTGTCGCATACAACTTATAAGGCTGGACTATGAAAAATATGGCTTCTTTGTGGTTCTAGAAACTTAACATGGCTGTTAGATCTCAATTTTCAAGAAAGAAATTCAGCTGGATGATAAACTAAGTTATTGTTGCATGGAAAAGGCAACTTTGTTAACTTGTACTGAGTGAAAGATAAAAGTTATAGCTTAACAAGTTTTATGGTATATTAACTATGCCACTTGTCTGATGGTACACAAAAATGATTGATGTTATAAATTTATATGATAAACTTATAGAATTACATATATAACGTTGAAGATTAATTGTAAATAGTAATGTAAAAGATGAACTTTTTTTCTCGTTGCAATCACTAATTGCAACTGATTCAATTCAAGCCTAGATAGTTTGATAATTTCTTTAAGGAGATTAGTGTGCACCCAAGGTTGGGAAGAGGTTGGGCTAACGTTGTAAAGGGTACAGGATCAGTCTTCGCACCATCCAAAGTTAGGAAACGCCCCAAAGACGCCGGTGGCCAGGACAAAACTAAGAAAGTGGTAGTGATTATCTCGCCAGAGATTTTAGCTTGGCAAACCAAATGCAATTAATACATCAAAACTCCACATTAACAGCCCCTGTCATCAATGGAGCACGGGCTTTGAGTTTTTTTGGATATTATCTATGACAGCACTGTGGGAAAAGTTCTGTAGCGATGTATACAAACACTTCCCATATGTTGTGTACATAGCACCTCATTCTATGACCTGAGGTTAGTTAGACCTCAGGTTTGAAACCAAGCAAGCAGCGGACAAAGGTGCACAGGTGCGTGTGGTGGTATATCTCCTGGATGGTCAACGGGTGGTCAAAAAGAAGCCCATCATTGCACCAAATCTAGCTAGTTTTTTGTTACATTCAACTTTTTCCCACTACAGGAAACATACAGTACTTGAGAGTTACCTTTCAAATGGATTAAAAAGCTATGAAGAATTACACTCTTTCGAAATGCAGCGCTTCATGCTTATGCCAGAGCTTAGCATGGGTAAAGAAATTGCATTGATCACCCCATCTGGGGTCATAAGTGGAGGACTTGACCCAAATTCCACACACCACAGTGCTCAATATTGATGGATAAGAATCCCGCTCATTCCAAGTTATGGTGGACAGAGTACACCCTATATGCACCTTCTGTCATGCTTTTGGCCATAAGGCACACACCTGACCCTCCAAAGAGGGCATTGCACAGAATGAAATTCTTCCTGACACAATTGGAAGCGCTGACTCCCATTTCAAAGCAGCCATTGACACTGACGCTGCATTCCCTTAGGGTGCACAGGGGTGTTATATTCAGGTAAAACTTGTGTCCCTGAAAGAACGCAAAGAGGCCAAACAGGCTTGCAGAGCAGCGGCCAAGGCAGCGGCTATGGCTGCATCTGTAATCCCACCTGCCCTGACCCAGGATGACATCAAGTCATTTGCAGCTGAAGCAGCTTGAGAATCTACTCACCAATCAGATTGGGCATACCAACCTGTGGACCAGATGGATGAGTCAGATTTACCTGAGCAAAACTAAAATGCTCAATCAAAACCAATTCTACCAACCAATTCACTCCTGAATTTTTTGTCAATCTTTGATGATGCACCACAGTAGCACAGCAAAGCAAAAGGTTGAGCCAAACAACAAAACCCAAATTCAACAATAAACCCACAGCAAAGGCGGTCCCTAAGGACCATTACACTCTATTGGTTACCCGTTTGCAAAACAAAGCTGCTGAGGAAACTGATTAAGCAACAAAGGAAGGGCAAGGGGGCCCTTCCCATCGCACCTAAAGTGCAATGGGGGATCCTTCACAATAGGGACGTTGAACATTGCTGGACTCAAGGCCTCACCGTCCCAGGCAAGGAAATTGAGTTTTTGAAAATAAATTACCTATGGACATCCTGGCCTTCCAGGAATCCCACTGTCCACATAGTGCTGAGGAAACATGGGCAACCATGCTCCTCCCCTCCCTTTCTTTTTGGTCACCACATTGTGGGATGCTTATACATGCTACCCATAGTTTTAAATTTATTTCTAAAAAATTCGTACCTTGAAGGACATGTGCTGGTCATGTCCTTTTCATGGAATGATGAAGTGCACACTATTGTTAATATCTACACCCTGACCTGTGTGCGAGCTTTGTGGGAATTCCTCTCATCCATAGCTTCCCTCCCACTTCATCCTGATCCTTTTGTGGTGGGCGACCTGAACTGCTGGGCCAACCCAGTCACCAACTACTAGCCTTCAACGCCTACCCACGCAGGGGCACATCAAACTATGCATTCTAAAAGCCACTTTTGGGCTTTTTGATACCTTTCCCAAACATGCACTGCTGCTCCCCAACATGTCCTGTACCCATGTGCACAACGGTCAGCTGAGGTCTATGTTCCACATTGACCTTATTATTGCCCCGTTAAACTTTCAGTCTCAGATTGCACACTTTATGACAACAAAAATCTATTTTTCCGACCACAGGATGGTGTAAATTTCCTTCACTTTGTCAAGTCCAGCGGCACAGGCGCCAAAGTGGTACAAACTTCATCCAGCCAAGATCACGTCACCCAGGTTTTCCTCATAGGTGGACACCAATACTTTGGCACTGGAGTTCGCCACACCATTCTGTGTGGACCCACTTTCTACCTGGTCAACCTTCAAAGCGAGCACCATCTGCCATTCATGCCACCTCTAATTGCATCACTCACAGGCTGCCTTGGCAGTCATTATGTGCACGCTTGCAGAAGTGGACCACCTGGAGTATAATGTCCCTGCTGCAGGCTACAGCCCAGCTTGGAGTTGTAAGTGAGAAGAAGTATCCACATGCCTAAACGCACTGGTAAGGCAACACAAACACCGTTTTTGTGTGCAGTTAAGGCAAAGAATATAATGGCGGATGACACGTGCTTCACCTATTTTTTCCAAAAATTCTTCACTTAGTGACAGAGCTTGGCCTTCACACAGGTGAGGTGGCTGGCCCACTCCATCGCAGAAACTCCAGCTGAAGTGGCAATCAAATTTTGAAACTATTACTCCAAATTGTATCAATATGATCCGGTTGAACCAGCCAGAATTGGTGAGTTTCTTGATAGCGCACTTATCTTTACCATTTCCCAATACCCATAGTTGATGAATTTAATTACTCGATAAATACTGTTAAAACTGTTTGCATTGCACTGCACAGGAAGTGCCCAGGTCCAGATGGGATTTCATATGAGTTTCATAAGAGTTTTTTAATTATTTCTCCTCTTTGCTGCTTGCCTCAATGAACCAGTCTCTGTTAGAAACGCGCCTCCTTCCTGGGGGCCAGGAGGCATACATGAGAACGCTGTTTAAGAAAGGGGATAAGCTGGACTTGGAAACTGGCGCCCCATATCACTTACCAATACAGATACTAAATTTACTTACTAAAATTATGGCCAACCGCCTAGAGAAAGTTGCCTCTGCTGCAATCTCCTCTGAGCAATTTGGTTTATCCCAAAGCGGTTAATATGGGGCAACATACACACTGTAGCCAATGTCTTCCAATCCACGGCTACTGGGGCGCTTGTGTTCTTAGACCAGCAGAAAGCTTATGATAGAGTCAACTGGGACTAACTCAAAGCCTTCCCCCACAGGTTCCACCTCCCCTACCAGTTCATTGATTGGTTGATGTTGCTTACGGAATCCGCCACAATGTCTGTGAGTGGCCCTGGTTTCCTCACAGACGTGGTTTACCCTCAAAGGGGTCTCCTCCAAATGGACCTCTAAGCCCACCCTTACACAAATTCAGCCTCGATCCACTTTTACACAATGTCAATGCCTGCCTTATTGGTGTCCATGTGCAAGGCCAAGAACCAGTTAAGATGCTGGCATTTGCTGAAGATTGTGTGGTTGGGGTGTCTAACAACCAAGATGCACACACGCTGGATACAACTATCCATGATTACTCCAGGGTCAGTAACGCCGCATTGAACACCTCCAAAACCAAAATTTATCCTCCACAGCTGGTACCAAGCACGGGTCACCAGCACCCCATTACATACCCGCTTCAGCAGCTATCTCTCAGGTTCGTTTGCCCCAGCCATCCCATACCGCCCTGCTTGTGCTTCCTTTTGTGCCAAGACCCACTGATGGTCTGGTGCGCCATTAAGGAGTGTGGCTAGAGGCGGTTGGGTAAGCCTTGTTGGCAGTGGAGCACCACACCCTTGAAAATGTCACAAAGCGCATTGCTTCCCTAAGAGTCCACCAGACTACCCTCTCAGGCTGGGTTGTGCTTGCCAACTTTATGCTCCTGTCCAAAGTCTGGTTTGTGGCCCACTACCGTCGCCTTTCTCCATTTTTCTTAAACTCTTTGTACGCCCTACTACAAGTGTGGCTTTGGTTAGGCCGCCCGCCCTGTGCGCCTGGATCTCATGTTTGGGACTCGCCATAGTGGTGGTATGGGCTTGCTCAACTTTGAGGCCCACGTCGCCAAAATACTTGGCATCTGAGTTGCTACAGTCACCAATCCCACGCTCTCAGCCCAAAACTGGTCATGCGTGGCCCACTCCAATTTTTCCACACCCTTGGCCTCCGCAATCCTACCCACCCCCAGTCTATTCTTAACTATCTAGCCTCTCATCCCTCTGCTGTGGGCCCACATGTGACGCTATCCCACTTCAAATGCATTATCCTCTCCATGCAGATGTCCTGGACTGGAAAAACCCAAGTTCCGACACTGTATAGATAAATATTATTTTGGTGCACCAACAAGCAACCTAACTAACCAATTATGTTGGGAGAGGTACCCTCAGCACCCATCAAAACCCAAAACTCCCCTAATTCTGGTTGGTTATGCAAAGTCCTCTGGAGGAGTTGGCCCACTCCAACTTGCTCGAAATGGATTCTTGACAGGGAAAAAGACCACAATAAGCGAGGTATGGGAACCCCAAAGCAACCTTTATCCTTATTCTGTACATAAAAAGGGACCTGCTGTCCATAGCTCATCTGGGGAGCAACTGACAATGCTCCCTCAGGAAGAGAATACTAGGGGAAATGAATTAGAATTCCAAAGTGAACTTCAGAATGGGCAGGCAGGCCTTATAAAGGCAGCGCTTTTAGGGGCCTCACCCATGTCATTTATTAGGCTCACACAAGCCTAATCTACAACTTGGGTGAGGCACAACCCAGCGCCCAAAACACTCAAACCAAAAGCACTTAAAAGCGATCTGATTCAGATTTGAAAATCCGATTTAAGTCAGAATGTAATGATTTTGACAAACTTGAGCACTACAGCAGAGCGCTGAGTGGAGAATCAGAATCAATAACCAAACCACCCAGACGGGTCGCCCTAATCCCCGTTTTAAACAAGAAGTTCATGGGAAAGTCATTTAAAAAACCTGGTACCCCAACGTCCCCACCTCATTGCACTGTGGACTATCTTGACAAGCTCAACATCCCATACTCTTTGGAGATCCATACGAACATTTAACGGTATACACACCATCCTTTTTTACAACCTTAGATTTAAACCCATGTGTGGAGATGCATGAGAAAGGTTTACCGCACGGCTGAGCTGTCCAATGCCTCTCAACCTTCATGCATTGTATGCAGTCAATACAGGTCATTAGTCCATCACTTTGAAGTTTGCACGCCATCACATGTGATTTGGCAGGATGTTATGCGCCTCTTTTGCCAAGAGCGTGAACAAGCTTTCAGTCTGTCTAAGAACTTCTTCGCCTTTTCCATGACCTCCCCTATCCACCCGTCGCTCTGAGCCTTAATTGTTGCAATAGCGCTATGGATGATCCACACTTTCATCCTTTACACACTATCTGGCATTACCCCCACCCTCCGTGAAGCTGTGCTTTAATTCCATTCCCACCTCGCAGATCACTTTCAAGCTTGGTTGTTTGGCTACCTATAATCCCGCCAACGCCATCTGGTGTCATCCTGGTTCCCCCATCTGGTTTTTTGCCAGACCCTTTCCTTCACTTGTGTTCAGTTTTGGCCCAGGCCTCACCTGTCACTCTCCCTCCTCCTACTACTGGCAGTCCTGCTGGAAACAGAAAGTAGCTTCGGCTCCTCTGGGGTTCCTCTAGTTTTTTCTTGGAGTTTGGTAGTTGGTTGTTTGTGTTTATCAGAAGTGTCCATTACATGGTCAGCCTTTCCAAAATAAAATTTAAAATTTAAAATTTAATTGTAAAGATTGAGTATTTTGCAAAGCATAAACACTTTCTATATGATAATATTTAATTTATCATTTATTGTATGTAGATTGATACCTTGTTACTCATTTAAATGAAATAAAAAAGATATAATTAGACTTAAGATCAGACAAAAATACTATTAGTAATCTGGAAATTTATTAAAGTAATATAGTATTTGATCGCTATTTTGCCTCAATAACTAAATCAAAGCTAAATTTGGATTTAAAATATAAAAAAATTGCCGCTCAAATGAGCCAAAACAAACAAATGTCAATGCAATCAACGCCTGATGCCCCAGCTTGGGGTGGTGGTGCGCTGCCATCTAGCAAATTTTGGCCACTGCTGAAGCACGCCTGGGCTGGATCTGCTAGCCCTCCTAACGTTACTGGGAGTTATGTTCCCTCTTGGGACTTGGCCTACCACCTTGAAAGCTCCCAGGAGGTGCTTCAGAGCTCTTTGGAGCTCCCACAGAGCAATTTGAATTTTGGCCTTTGAATCAAATATGGAAATTTCTTCCCATATACGAGTGCAGTCATCATTGAGATGGCCATGGCAGTTTTCAAACCCACTGGCTTCATTGATTTCTGACCCTTTATGAGTATTTTAACCTCAGCTTCCGCTCTGAAGCTGATGAAATGGAAGCTTCCAAGCGGCCTTAAATTCTAATAAAATTTCCCTCCCCATCATTTGTACCTGGCTCTTGGATGAGGCAACTTTGGTGGTCTAGTTCTCCAGGTTTACCTCCCACAACTCCCCCAAACGCCTCTGCCATGAGCTCACAGAGGGTTTGACTGTTTACAGCGCAGACTCTGGGCTGAAATCTGTGGTTCCCAGTGGGGCGGATCATTTGGCAGGGCCTCACACCTTTGTGATGATCCACCCCTTTCATTATAATTCCCACCTCACGATTACCCCAAACCATGATCAGCTCCACCCCTGATCACCCATTTTGGGCGCATTAAGAATGGCCACACGATTTTCCCCTTGTGCTTCAAGCTTGACCATTCAAAGTGCAAGTGCCCCATGGTTTCCGCCTCTGCCACTTCCACTAACCCTCTGGTGTCAAGCTGGCAGCCGCTTTACCACAATTTTTTGTGTGGGCTCAATCCTCCCACCCTCAACCTTGGAGAAATCTGGTGATGCTCCCAAAGAGGCGCCCAATTAAAACCAAAATTTGAAAGATATAATAATAATTTGATCAGATTACGAAATCCTGAGTTAATGGTTGAACCAGTTTCAGCTGAGCTGCTGCGGTTGACAGCATGTGGCCAATAAGATCCTGCCACTGCTCTTTTTCCTGTGGCTGGCTTAGCGCTGGCTGAATCTAATCCTTCAAGGCTCTCAAATGGATTGACGAGGATGAATGTCCATATCATGTGAAGCTAGGTTTTGCTTTGGAGGAATTCTTCATTGATCCTCCCAATCCGTGTCCCTACCATTTTTGCTCATGAAATAGTTTTCTAATTTTTAAAAAATTCAAGTAAAGTAGTAGTTGAGGTTGCAGCTGCTCCTACTAACACCCTACTCTGCCAGCATCTTCATGGGGGAGATGGAACCCCTCATTGAGGGTATTCCTATCCCAAATTTCCTCATGATTTTGAGGAAGATGCAATGTATGAAATTGAGGAGCTTGCTTTTGGTGCAAGCCACACTTGCATTGACATGGCAAACTTCTCATTTTGACTCCGTTAATACCCAAACCTGACAGCACATCAAGTCTTTAACTTGTTTGTCTGCTCTCATCTCTTTCACTGAGCATCAAATTGCCCAATACGTTGAGGTAATAGACACCGCTGGTTCCATGAATGAAGATAACCCACAACTATACCTCTTTATGTCCCATGTCGCTGATGCTCATACCCCAAATTGTTCACCATGGTCTGCCAGCTAAAGTGAGCGCTGAACAAAAGTTTCCTCAAAGCTTCCTTGTCATTTGATATGGCTTCCTAGACTGATAGCTGAGGTGCCATATTGAGAATTTTAATATTTATTATAATTCCTTTTTTTGGCTTTTTTTGCAAAAAATATGCATGGCAGCCCCATTTTTGGGTTGGGCACCACTAGCGCTAAAAAATTAGAGTAACATAGTATTTTATAGATATTTCCCTAGTAATGCTTGTGATAAACCAAGTTCCCATATGTTGCTTTAGTAAAAATCATCCCATGCCAAAATGAGATTTTCCTTTATTAAACAGTGATTTTCATAATTTTTCAACTTAAAACATTTGTCGCCTAGCAGAATTCAGTAAAATTTTTCACAAGGCCCAAATGTGACTATCAACAAATTGTCAAATGCTAGAAAAAAGAAGAATATTAAAATTAAAAAAAATATCGTCCCAATTTGTCTAAACTCACCACAGATGTGTTTGGATTGTTTTAACAAATACCATGTAATACTGTAATATAATATATTTTCTCATAAATATAAGTTAATACAATGTATAGCATAATATGAATAATTTTTATAATTTTATTTTTTATCCTCTACCTATCCAACTAGGAATTTTATTTTGCGCGCCTTTTACTTATGTACCCCTTCAGAGCTCCTATGGGGTTTTGGGTTGTTTTTTTACCTTCAATTTAATCTAAGACGTCATATTCAATTTGCTATTAGTGAAGCTAAACCTACGAATTGTTTGTTGCTATGTTCGTCACCCCATCACCCAAATATGGGTGACGAGGCCCCCACAGAAACATACCCATTACCAAAATATAGGTGAGATGGTGACAAACGTTAAAAAGAAATAACACTTAAATTGCAGGTTACAATACCTAAAAATGAACGTCTGATTCTGATGGCCCACCTGTAAGAGGTACAGTGGTTAATCTGATCCCTTCACCTTTTAGTCTCTAGAGCCCCTTACATATTACTAGAGTTTGTAATAGAAACAAGAATTCCTTTATTTATATCAGCGCTGATAAATATTACAAACAAATAATGAATTTAAAATAATACATGCTTTTTATGGAATAAGTAAGTCATATGTCATGGAAGAGACCTTAACTGATTCAACAAATCATTCCTCAACCAGTGGAATGAATGAAATTAGCCCCAAATTTTTGGAGGTACTGGCGACAAGCCCATCACGGATGGAGAATCAAAGGCCCTTTTATATGTGAGAGCAAGCAAAGAAATTTTCAGTAGAGATGGGATGACATCATGGGAAACAATTTTTGCCCTATTGAGTTTAGTGATTTATTTTTTTGAGGACAGCGTCACTACTGAAACTCCCTTATAAAAAGTGAACCTCTTTTATACCTTGTGGGGTCCAATATAACATTACATTCTGCCACTGATGACATTATGAGTGAACCAAATTATGCCAATATGAGTACCCAAGGTTTGAAGGCAAATATTAACAGATCAGGAAATCATCTAATTTCTAGAGTGACTTAAAGCTATGATGTGAGGCACATTGTAGGAGTGATATTGTTTAAACCTGATGTCAAAACCAGAATTACTGGATTTGGTAATCAGCCAATATCATAAAGAGAGCACAATGAGCAAGCACCAAGAAGCGAGGACTAGCAAAAAGGCCCCTAAACATCCAGGTTCAGGGGTAACCACCATGAGACGGTGCTTGCAGTTACAAGAGTTAGTATAAATGGATAAAAGTACTAAAGCAGCAATCAGAAGACGTCTGACCAAGAGGATCTTGAAAATTTTTTAATAATAAACCCTAAATATCAAAACGTTTTTCAACATTCTATTCATTTTTATAACTTGATTATCCCCTTAAAGTATAAAATACTTCAATTTATATCTTATTAAGAAAGCTTTATACAGAAGCTTAAGTTTATCCTTTTTTTGCATTTCTGTTGCATAAAGTGTAGTAAGAGTCAGTAATCAGTCTGGGATTGATCAATTTGGAAAAAGACAGTCTCTGTTGAGGATACCTTGGTGCTGATAACACCAAGGAAGAGGTTGGAAAGGTTCCCTATGAGTCCTGAGGGCCAACTAATTTAAGAATGTCTAAGAGTGTCAAAAAGTTTGGCAAGCGTGAACAGTTTAACCAGCAATTGATGCTACAAATGGTAGCATCAGCTGAGGATCTTCTTAGTGAAAGCGATTGTGTTGTTAGCAAAGGTTTTCTGGTGCCTAATCTGCGTGGAGTAGACCCCCAGAGCAGTGAGTTGGCCTCTAAAGTTAAGCGAGTCAAGGTCAGCATGCTGAATTAGGTGCTCACTACAGGGATGGCACCATCAGACCCTAGAATTGATCATGATAGTTCTTCTGAGCAAGTTGCCAATGATTCAGATAATGAGGTTTATCACAGAGAGGGTGGAGAGGATTCTTCAAAACTCTGGTGAGGGATAGGGATACCATTTTACTAGACTCTGTACCCTGAATTTTAGTGCTGATTTGCGTAATGATCTTGGGAGTGTCAAAGAGACCACTAGAAGAGCTAGAAGTGCCTCACTACCCATAGTGAGAGGACCCTCATCAATCGTCAAGATGGAACTTACACTTAAGAGCTTCGTAAAAAAGACCTTTATACCTCACAAAAGTGAATGGCAAAACCATCACCACACTGAATGAATATTAGAGCGCTTGGAACAGCTTACCAACATACTGTTTGCAATGGACATGAGTATTAAAGGCCTGAAGGCACTGATGCATACCATACCAGAGTTTAACTCTACTTGAACTATAGCTCAAATGGAGGCACCTATTTGGACCGCTTAAAGGAAAGCACAGCAAAAGTTTGGAACTTGTACTAAGCTGATTATCATGCACCAATCCTGTTGAAGAGGCTTAATTTGCAACCGTAATTTAAGACTATGTATACACCTGGCGACGGGACAATTGTAGGTATTATAATATTGGCGATATTGGTGAGTTACGCTGGGAGATTTGCGCAGGGTTCAGTCCTCTGAGCAATAGGATGGATAATATGAAGATCGCCGGTCCTCAAGACACACTTAATACATATAAAAAATGAGCAATTGCTCCAATGACACTTCATTTTAATATCACTATATATCAACAGATACTCTCTAATCCGCTTCACACTTCCGACTAATATTTTTTTAATCTTTATCATCTCACTTATATCAGGTTTTTCAGTCAATATTGACCCTTTTGCTTAGACTATTTGTTTCCACCATATTCTCATTGGTTCCAGCAGAGTCTACTATTCTCTAAATTCACTATTGCCTTATTTCAAGGCGATCTACTAATTATTTGTCATACATTGACATCACCTTGTCGCTTGATTTGGCGGTAATCCATTAAATATTTGTTCAAAGCTCAGTATCGCCTTATCGCATTATGTCAAGGCAATCTCATCTATAAAATGAAACTACTCAATTCGGCCAATATCACCCATTATGCCATAACTACTTAAGGCTTATCATCCAGTCGTATCAGAACCTCAACATTACCACCCTTGACCGGACAATAAGTTTCCTATTGTTTATATGGCTAAAGGAACTTTTCGTGTACTTTATTAATGATTTGACTGCTCATGGGGTCCTTGATAGTATAAGAATCCACACCTTTTTTCTTAATTACTTTGAATGGACCAATACAGATGCTGGCCAATTAGTGCTTCTACCAAACCGGGTTTTCATGAAATAGAACCATGTCCCCATCTTTGAACTGAGCTATCCTGCTATGCCGTGCCTGATTGCAGCCTAATTCTTTATATGCTTGGCTAATCTGAATGATTACGCTTCAGTTTGCAGCTTAATCAGTGTATTCTTTAGGTTGGTCAAATAGTGTTGAGGATCCATTCTGCTGGTATCTTCCAAACAGGCATAGAGCAGTGCGGGTAGATCTGGGTGCCATCCATATTTTAACTGAAAAAGACTCTTCCCCATTGCTAAGTGATAGCTGATGTTAAAGGCGAAGATGGCGCTGGGAAGGAAGGTACTCCAATCAGAGGGTCTATCCATTACAAGCCTCTGGAGTATATTAACCAGTGTCCCATTGACTCGTTTGACCATAACATTGAATTCTGGGTGATATGAGGTCATTAGAACCCTGTGGATGGCCATCAGTTCGTTGAGCTTGGGTAAAACGTGAGAGGTGAGGTTGGTCCTGTTATCAGTAAGGATGAACTGAGGCCAGCCATGTTGCTTAATTACACATTCCATCACAAACTTAGACACCGTGACTGCCACCATACTGTGTATTTCCCATACCTCAACCCCCTGGTCAAGTAATCAATCGCCACCATAATATACTTGACCAGTTTCTACAGTTGGCAGGGCCCCACGACATCAATAGAAATTGTATGCTAATCAAAGTGAGGTTTCACTAACTAGATGAAGACTTTTGTTGGAATGTCTTCTCCACTTGGCACTGGTGACAGCAGAAAATCGTTTCAAGCACGCCAAAGTACATGCTTTCCAAGTAGTACCAAGATAACAATTACAGAGGCTTGTGTACTCCACCATGTCCAACTGCTCGGTGTGCGCTCATAATAATATTTAATTGGGTGGAAGTTCTTAGGATATTCATGGTAGTGTCCCCTATCTGTTTGTACAATTCGCCGTTCTTCTGGAACGTATTGGCCCTTATTCCGCAAAACACCTTGACTTGGGGCGGTTCATTGTTGTATTTCCCGCTGAGAAGTTTATCATGCATTATATTGCTCAGATCCGCCGTAACTGCAATCATCAGTAATCTCTATAAGCAATCTGCATTTTGGTATTTAGCTTCAGGACGGTGAAGGATTTTGAGATTGTAAGCCTGCAGTTTGAGAGCCCATCAGGGTAAATCCTCTTCAGGCTTATGGGATTTTGCAACCAGCGTTATGAAGCGTGATCTTTTATGACTTTAAACCTTACCCCATGCAAATATACCCTAAATTGCTTGTATGCATAGATCACCACTAAGAACTCACACTTGGTCATAGTGTAATTGCATTTGTGACAGTTCAAGCTATGACTACAGCATGCAACCGGATGCTCTTCCCCTAATCGTCTCTTTGAGATAGAACTGCCCCAATGGTGAAAAGGGACGCATCCATCTGATCAATAAATTTCTTACCAAAATTTGGATAGCGTAGTGCCAGAGCATTGATTAATGTGTCCAAAGCATATCAAAAGAGTGTTGATGGCGTTCCATCCATTTTAACATGGAATCCTTTTTTAACAACCTAAATAGCGGGTCTCCAATACAGCTGAAGTTAGGAATGAAGCGCTGGTAGTAACCCACCATCCCCAAAAATACCTGTATTTCACGCTTACTGATTGTCTGAGTCATTTTTCAGATAGCCTCCACCTTGGCTGGCTGAGGTTTAAGCCCATTTGTGTAAGCTACAAACCCAAGGTACTCCAGTTAGTCCTTAAAGAAGTGGCATTTGTGGGGTTAATCTTAATTTTGGCCTTGTAAAGCTGGCGGAAGACCTCCTCTAGATGAGTAAGATTCTCAAAAAATGTTTAACATAGAAGACATTTTTATCTTTAGGTATACAAGAATGTACTACAGCTTCAGGTCGCTGAGAAAGATGTCCATGGCCCATTGGAATATAGCTGGGGCTTTAAACAGCCCTTGAGGCATACAGATCGGTTGAAAAAGCCCCTTGGACGTGATAATAGCGCATTCCTCCTGTTCCACCAAGGGCAACTCAATCTGCCAGTGTTCTGATATCAAATCCATTACCGAGAAGTAACAAGCTCCCCTAACTGATCCAAAGCATCGTCAATTTGTGGCAAGGGATACAAGTCCTTCTTGGTAAAGCTGTTGAGCTTCTGCTAGTCTATTACTACTCAGTTGGTGCCATCCTTCTTTTTTACATTAAGAACAGGTGAAGCCCACAGACTCTTTGATGGGTCAAGCATCCCTTGTTCCAGTAGATTTTTTAATCCTCTTTTACTACTTCCTCGGCTGCCCTAGACCAATGTATAGGCCAAGACCTGATGGGGAGATGATCTTCAGTGTCCACTTGATGGATCACCCCCTGAGTGCATCCTAAGTCATGATTGTCACAGCAAAAATCTCCTTATATCTTTCAAATAATAATATCTCCTGATCCTTCTGTTCTTCTGATAACCTGACTAAGATATTGCGTGGTACCGCCATCATTACACTGGTATGTAAATCAACCAGTAAGACAAGTTCATCCAGTGACCTGAACTAGTAAGCCTGAAGGACCTCCTCAACAGGGATCAAGTGTAAATATGTCACTACTTGTTGTCAGCGGATTTTTAATGCTTCTTTTTTAAATTTGTTAGTAGAACTTGATCTCCCCATGTCCCAGTAGTACAATGCCTGGAACCACATGGGGCTCAAGTCACAATTACTGATAAGGGACAATAACTTTCCCATAAAGTCTTCCTGGAACTTCTTCCTCCAATTCAGTGTTTACCATTACTTGGTGACTGGAGGGGATATTATAGGCCTGGAAGCTCTGAGAGGCAGCCCTTAATATTCATATATACTTTTGGGGAAGGGCCCAGGTTTTGTCCTTTAGTCAATAGTAGAGCACTGGGATCACTCCTTCACTATAAGTAGGTTGATATGTCCCATATGCACTGGATCCTTTGGCACTACGCTAAAGGTAAATAAATTTGGTATCCTCTGCCCCTGAATTTTGAAAATCTCTTCCGTCATGTCAACAACATCACCAAAACGTTGCATGAAAGCGGTTCCAATCAACATATTGTAATGGCTGTTTGGTAAAACTATCGCCAGAACTACAACAAAAATTGACCCAAACCACAGGGGAGCGCACTGTACACTCACTCTGAGACCATGCTTTCTTCTCCAGCTTTCCCATACACCATGCGATGATCTACAACATATTTTAATTTCAACTTTGGCACCAACATAGTGAAAAACTATGTTGACCGGGGCACCTGTATCTATTATCGCACAGACTCAGATTTTTGGCTACAACAAAGTCACAGTATGTACATTTGAATAAGAAGAATTTGACTTTTTAATACATGAGCATTTAAAAATCTTTTTCCCAAAATAAACTCACAATTCACTCACCGACTTTGGGGTATTCTTTGATAATATTGTCTACTGGAAGGGCGACGTTTACTACTTACAAGGAAGGTGCATCTGCGGATGGGTCTGGCTTGTCAGGGGAAATTTGGTTGAACATTTGACAAGCGTAGGGCTTTAGTTGCACCTGAGGTCCTCCTTTTACCACAGTCCTGGCTTGCCTTTATGTCAATATAATCACCCCTCCAACTGAACGCTGATATAGGAATGAATCATTGTGCTGAGGAACTTCTGCTGAATATAGGTTGATAGGTTCAGATGAGAAGTTTGGGGTTGGGATAGCAGAGGAAGAGAGATCCATCTCTACTCCGCTCCAACTTTTCCCTGGTAGTTCTGGTCCTGCTGTACATGATGGATCCAACAAGTGAGGAAAATCTGTGCAAGGTGCCCAGGGTGACTGCATTCGAAACAATATACCCTGTAAGGCCCACATCCTTGATTGTAGTAAAATGGCTAAAGCTGATAGTTGGACTGTTGGTGATTGGCGTAACCAGGCCCAACATAATAGTCAAATTGCTGATGGTAACTTGACCGAGGGAGAGGAGCGTAGTTTTAATAAGAATGGGGGTTACTAGGCGGACTCTGATCAGTGCAGGATAATCCCCCCAAATAATAAGGTCTGGTTACAGATGCTGTAGGTTTCCGCTCTGTACTGGGTGGACTAAAGATAGCGGATAGATGGCACAAAATTTAGACAATTTTAAGTAATGGTTTATCATCCTCCAAAACTTTTCTCTCTCGTTGTAATCACTTTTGCAACTTATTCAATTCAAGTCTGAATTTAGTTTGATAATCTCACAGAGGAGATTAGTCTGCGCCTATGTCAGGGAGCAGTTGGGCAAGTAAGGTAAAAGGCACAGGTGGTAGGCCCGCGACTTCCAACATTCGCAAATGCCCTGGAGAAAATGGCGGATTAAATAAAAATAAATAACTGGCGGTTGCTATTTCCCCAGAAATCCTCACTTGGCAGGCGCGATGTAACCAGTACATCAACACGCCACACTCTCAACCACTCTCATCAGTGGAATACGGAGTCCAGGTGTTCCTGGATATTCAACAAACAGCGTTGTGGGAAAAATTTTGTGGGGAAGTGCACACTTATTTCCCAACCACTGTGTACATCGCACCTCACTCCATGTCATGTGGTTGGCTAGATCTTGGTTTTGAAAACAAGGAGGCAGCAGACAAAGCTGCTGCAGTGCACATTGTGATTGACCTCCCCAAAGGGCAGAGGGTCATTAAAACCAAGCGCACCAGATGGACAAAATCCAACCAAATTTTCCTCACATTCAACTTTTTGCCCACTACAGTTAAGCGTGCCATTCTGGAGCAGCACCTAAAAGCTGGTCTCACTGTATATGGCGAAATACAATCCTTTGAGATGCAACGCTTTACGCTGATGCCACATCTGTACACTGGCAAAGCCATCGCAGTTCTGTCCCCAACCAAGGAGATTGCGAAGGACCTAACTCAGATCCTGCACTCCACTTTTATTAATATTGTAGGGCATACCACCCACCCTTTCCGGGTAACCGTGGACAGCGCACCCCCATCTGCACCCACTGTGATGCATTCGGCCATAAGGCACATGCATGCACCACCAAGGAGGGCATTAAATTTCAAGAGCACCCCTCAGCGTCCATGACCAACGGGGAGGCTCACTATGAACCAACCACCAGTACCAAAGAGGCCTTCCCATGGGGAGCACAAGGCTGCTACTTACTAGTAAAGCTTGTCTCCCCTCAAGAGCGAAAGAAGGCCAAACAGGCCTGCAGGGCTGCGGCCAAGGAAGCGGCCAAGGTCGCCTCTGCTATCCCACACTCCCAACGCCAGGAGGACATTGAAACCTTCGCGGCAGAAGCAACTCAGGAATCCCTCAACCAATCAGATTGGGATGCCCAAGCCAATTGGGCCACCCAATCTGAGGATCTGATGGGTGACTCAATCTCACCTGACCTTTGCAACCAAGCCCCAATTGGAACCAATTTGGTCTCCAACCTACCTGAAAATTTTTTTGACATGAACATTGGTGTACCAAACTTGTCTGCACCGCAAAAAATTTGTTTGACAGCGGGGAAACCAAAAGCGAAGGTAAAAGCCAACGTGAACCTGTCTGCTAAAATTAACAAATCTTCCGATAGCATTGCTGCAAACACCCACACCGCTGTGAAGGTGTAAGTCTTGGGGAACGTCCTTTGGCTCTCAATCAGGCCATCTTCCCATTCCCAAATAAAAAGACACCAAAGAGGATGGTGGCACCTCTCATCACCAGGGCGACCTTGCTCATGTAGTAAATGAGCAATGGGTAACAGCTCATCCGCTTTGGATCCCACCCCCAATACCCACACTTACCTCGGCAGAACTGTTGTGGGGAATTAGTGAAATATGTGTTGAGATTACCAAATTGAAATTGGTCAGATCTAAGTTGGCCAGCAATCTGGCTGATGCCCAAAATTTAAATGACTGTAAAAGCATGAAGAATGAGATATCAACCAGATCGCCTGACAGTTCCAATTCAATCTCCAGGCCAGTTGAACAAATATTGGGTGCTATTGATGAGGGTTCAAAGCCCTCAAATAGTAATTTGGGCGTTGCATCTGATGGGCTGCTATTGACTGAAAAAACGGTTAAATGACTGAGCGTGGTCAGGTTGGCCATCCCAAACCTGTTACCAACCAAATGGACCCATCCCTATAAGGGATGGCCTTGGGGGATTCCCGTTGCTCATTGGGCCAAATGCCATCATGCTAATCATAGAAATGTAGTCAAGCCCTGGTTCAGATGTTTGAGATTGAACTGACAGAGACTCGGCCCGCTGCCAAATTTTGCAATGTCAGTTCCCAAAGAATAAACCCCCCCCGTTCCTGAACAATGTGCCAGTTAGGCCAAATTTGTTGGGTCCTGACCCCATCCTGTCACTACTCAATTGACCACTAAATAATCAGTTGCATGGCACTGAGATATTTGTTGGTCAATTTTCTTACTTTCCTTTCCAAAATAAATTTTTGCCAAAAAATCTAAATTTTTTTTATTTCCATTCTGACCGCATCCCAGATGGCATTTCCCTGGTGATCCATCACCCCACACTCCGGTTGGGCTTTACCAATTCTTTTGGCCACCATGGCTCCCTCTATTGCTGATTGGGCCCAGTGAGTCCAACACTTTTGGTCTTACAACCCCGCTCTTATGAATTTCTGACAACAATACATGGGGATCTTATGGCCCTATTTACAACAATGGATAGAGAGAATCCATCTTTTATCACCCCCAATAAGTTTACTCTCATGCAAAGGATCTCATTGATACTGTCCTAGTAATCCCACCTCCTGCAGTTAGAACCACTGAGTTGGGAATGGGTTCAGTGTGGTTTGCCGTTAGGACACTCCTTACCCTGTTGTTACACCACCACTTTGTGGTATCACATTTCCCAACTCCATATCAAGTCATACGGTTGACAATGCCTCTGGCATTCTGGCTTGCTTTTTGGGTGTTCAAACATCCCAACTGGCAGGCCAGTCTAAACTTCTTCTGCCGTTTCCATGACAGAAGGCCCGTGGGGATCCAGAGGAGGCTGGTGGGCCTGGGTGCCCACCCCCTCGCACCTAAGGTGCGATGGGGGAAGCCTTCACTTTAGGGACGTTGAATATTGCCAGACTCAAGGCCTCGCCATCCTGGGCTAGGAAACTGAGTTTTTTACAAAGTAATTTACCAGTGGACATCCTGGCCATCCAGGAATCCCACTATCCACAATGTTCCGAGGACGCTTGAAAAACATGCTCCTCCCTTCCCTTTCCTTCTGGTCTGAGCACTGTGGGGTGCTTGTTCAGAAAAACAATTTTTTTAAACTTTTATTGTCTGAATCCTTCCTTGATAGCCAAGTCCTCGTTGTCACATTTCTGTGGGCTGATGTGGCGCACGCTATCATCAACATTTATGCCCTGACCTGTGCATGAGAGTGTCAGGAATTTTTCTCATCGGTCAAATCCCTTCTGTTACCCCCTGACCCTTTCATAGTTGGTGAAATGAACTGTTGGTTAAACACATCCACGGACTGCTGGCCTCCCTCATCCCACGCCCCCCAGGGTCACGTAGAACTTCGCGTTCTAAAGGCCACCCTTAGGTTGTTAGATGCACTGCCGCAGCAAGCTCCGCTGCTCAAGAACATGACGCGCCCCTACGCCCACAACGGAAAATTAAGGTTAATGTCCCGCATTGACCTTATCCTTGCACCGGTGCAATTTTATCCCATATTTCCCACTTCCACACATCAAAAATCGATTTCTCCAATCACCAGCTGGTCTTGATAACCTACCACTTACCCGTCACAGTGGCTAGGGCTCCGCATTGGTGCAAACTCTGCCCACCCAAACTCGCGTTGCCAGGAATTTCCACAAGGGTGGAATTATAAACTTCAGCAAAAGAGTTTATTACACCTTTTTGTGCGGACCCAATTTCCACATGGTTAGCCTTCAAACCGAATATCATCCACCATGTTCGCCACCCTCCTCCTGATGCTCACGAGCTACATCAGCCATCATCTCATGCGCTTTGGCATAGTTGGCACACCTGGAGTCCAACATCCCAGCCACGGGCTACAGCCCTGCTTGGGGCTGGAAGTGGGCAGAAGCAGCCGCCCACCTCAACGCTCTCGAAAGGCAACAAAAACATCGGGTTTGTGTTCAGTACAGGGCCAAACACATTACATAGGGTGGCACATGCTCCACTTATTTTTTTAAATTCTTCGCACCACGCCAGAGCGAGGCCTGCACACAGGTGTGGAGGTCAGAAAATTCCGTTGCAGATACACTGGCCAAATTGGCTTTTTATACAAAAGTATTACTCCAAGTTGTAATGATCCAATCCAATATAGCCATCCAAAATGGCGATTTTTCTCGATAGAACTCACATCTGCACCGTTTCCCAATACCTGGAGTTAATGAATTTAATTACTCCAGACAAACTCTGGTCCGCCAACCGCGGTGCACCTAATCAGAAATGCCCAGTCCCTGATGGAATTCCATTTTGAGTTCTATAAAAAGTACTTCATATATCTATCCCCACTGCTGCTTGCCTCCCTTAACCAGAGCCTTCTGGATATGCACCTTCTACCATGAGGGCAAGAGGCCTTCATCATCACACTCTTCAAGAAAGGAGATAAGCTAGACCTAGCTAACTGGCGCCCCATTTCTCTAACTAACACGGATCAGAAATTTTAACAAAAATAATGGCTAACTGTTTAGGGATTGTAGCATCTGCCACCATCTCCCCAGAACAGTTTGGTTTCATATCTAGAAGGTCGATTTGGGACAATGTGCACTCTGTGGCTAACGCATGCCAGTCCACAGCATCTGGGGCACTAGTATTCTTGGACCAAGAAGGCCTATGATAGAGTAGACTGAGAATACCTCAGGGCCTGCCTCCACCAATTCCACTTATCCCCTTGCTTCATCAGCTGGGTGATGATGCTTATGGAATCAGCAACAATGGCAGTGCGTGGCCCTGGCTTCCTCACGGAAGTAGTCCGCCCTCAAAGGGGCCTACGCCAAGGGGACCCCCTTAGCCCACTCTTATATAAATTTAGCCTTGACCCACTACTTCGAAATGTGAATGCCCGCCTCACTGGGGTCCATGTACTAGGACAAGTCCCGATCAAGATGATGGCGTTTTCAAATGATTGTGTGGTCAGGGTGTCTAATAATCAAGATGCACGCGTTCTTGAAGCTCTCATCCAGGTGTATTACCGGGTAAGTAATGCTGCACTGAACGCCTCCAAAACCAAAATTTATCCTCCTTGGTCGGTATCAAACCTGCTGGGCCCCAGCGACCAGTGCCCAGCCCAACCCATCTGCTCGCACACGTGCTCGCCTTCTCTGCCCACCCCACACCGCCCCACTTGTGCTCCCCTTCGTGCCACGCCCTACCATAGGGCCTGTCCACCATCTGGGCGTGTGGGTGGAGGCAGGCGGGTATGCCTCAGCAGTAATGGAAAGTCATATTCTAGACAATGTGACGAAGCGCATCGCCTCCCTCATAGCCCACCCTACTTCCCTTACTGGCAGGGTTGTTTTAGCCAACTCTATGCTCCTCTCCAAAGTCTGGTTTGGAGCCCACGCCATCACCTTCTCCCCAGGTTTTTTCAAATCTATGTATGCCCTTCTACAAGGGTGGCTCTGGTCAGGCCGCCCACCGCCAGTGCAGCTTGAGGTCATGTTTGGCCCTCATCGTCATGGTGGCATGGGCCTGCTCAACTTTAAAGCCCATGCTGCCAATATCCTGGGCACCTGGATTGTGGCCATCACCGCCCCCACGCTCCCCTCCCAACACTGGTCCTGCGCAGCCCGCTCCAACTTCTCCCGCGCCCTGGGCCTTACCAATCCATCAAACCCTCACTCCTTGGTGAAATATCGGCTTCTCACCCATTGGCCACAGGTCCTCATGGTACTAAACCCCACTTCAAACGAATCCTCCTCTCCATGCGGAGCGCTGAGTGGAGAATCCATATTTGTGGACACACAGCCCAGAGAGGCCGCCCCTCTCCTCGGTTCACACAGGAGGTACAGGGGCTACCCATTCAAGATGGCTTGATCCCCACACGGCCCCATGTCCTATCCAGGGTGGACTACCTGGACATGATGGACATCCCTTATTTCCTCGAGACCAAGAAGACTATTTGGAAATATGCACACCACCCCCTGTTGCTGCCTCATATCCGTTCGCATGTGTGGCGCTGCCTGAGGAGGGTGTACCACACAGCTGAGCGCTCTAACGCTTTACACTCATCCTGCTTTGTGTGTGGCCAGTATAGAACGCTGTTCCACCGCCTGGAGAAGTGTTATACCTCTGAAGCGATATGGCGCGAAGTTCAACGTCTGCTTGGCCAGGATCAGGCACATCCCTTCAGTCTGTCAAGGGATATGTTTGCTATATCCATGGTATCCCCTCTTCTGCCCTCCCTCTGTGCTCTGGTGGTCGCAATCGCCATGTGGACTATCCACACGATTGTCTTGGATGCCATCGCAGGCTCCACCCCACCCTCCCAGAAGCTGTCCACAGATTCCGGTCCCATTTGGTGGACCACTTTCAAGCGTGGATGTTTGGGTACCTCCCACCGCATTGCCAACAGCTGGTCTCCTCCTGGTTCCCAGTTTGGTTCACCAACTCGGACCCCTTCCTCCACATGTGTTCAATTGTGGTTATGGCCCCTTTACACGTTCCCCCTACTCCCCATAGTGGCGTTCCCGCTGGCAACAGGAGATAGCATCGCTTCTCTGGGGTGCCTTCCCTGTTACTGAGTTTCGTTTTCTTTTGTGTTTACTTTTGGAAGTGTCTGTCCCCTGGTCAACCTTCCCCACAATAAATTAAATATATAATCCTCCAAAGATGGAGCCATAATGTTGTAAAGCTTGCAGTATGGCTTCACTGAAGAGGTCATCAAAATTCCCACATCAGCTTCAGCTAGAGTGCCTGCCCCTATCAGCATGTAGGCTTCCATCATGAAGTGGTCTGAAAACTCAGCAAGAGTCTCATTAGAATGAAACCCCTATAATCAAAACTCAGCCTTCCAACGTGACAGCTTGGAGGTGCCTCCAAACAAATGCAGCACAATCTCCTTCTCCTCCTGATATGTAATGGAGCTGTTTGGAAGATAGCAAGAGCCAAGATTTTGATATGCCTGGATGATAAGCTATAGTTCCAGCAGATTGTAATTTTTTGAAGTAAGCATCGAGATTAAGCAATAGAATATGTTGATGCAAAGTGAATCAATAAAAGCTATTATGGTTTGATGAATCAAGAGAATTCCGCCAAAGCCTCAATGTTCAAATGAAACCATTAGATAGTAGCAAATATGGATTTACTAAGCAGAGCATGTTAAATCCGCTGAGGAATACTGAGGATTGATAGTTGAGCATGAGTGTGAGAAGGGTGAGGCTTTTATGAGGAAAGAGAAGTAGTAGAGAAGTAACGGAAGTAGCCATTAGTTATTTATTAAATAAAGTGGTATTGTCAGAGCAATAGCTCATTATTAAATCTTTATTATCTTCATTTAACAAGGGCCAGCGATCCCCATATCACTTGTCCATTGCTCAGTGGGTTATACCCTGTGCAACACATTAAGCAGAATAAGTCAAATACGCCAAAATTTAAAAGTTGTGCTCACTACAGGGGGCCCATTGATCAACACTTAAAGAGATTTGTATTCTTTAAAGCCATGGTGCACCCAGCTCACCTTGATGGGGTACTACCCCATATATCAAATTATTTTAATACACGGAACTGAATCTTGCCTTGAATACACTAATTTAGGATTAAGAAATGTTTTTCTGAGAAAATAAAACTATGACTGAGCAGCTCATCCAAGCCTTTCATCAACTGCATCTAGTGAGTGACCAAACCAACCAACTGGCAGACCTCTTGGCAACACTACCAAGAGGCTATACTGTGCAGAGTTCAGATTAAATAAGGTTGTCAGGGAGTTGGAGAACTACAGAAGCAAGCTGCTCCATTTAACTGCAACAGAAACATACGTGTGTTTTTCAAGCGGTTTAAACTTGCCATAGAGGGGCTTTTGATTGGCGGAAAACTAAACTTTTGTTATCCACATTGGATGTCGCAAGTGCTGACCAGGTCACATGCTACCTTAAGGATAGTACCGTAGCATATCAAGAGGTGAAGGAGACCATGATCCGCTTGTTTGGGGGAGTGGCATAAATGGCACGGCATAAGGCAGAATTTTTGACAATTCAGTTTCAAAAAAATGAGTCTTTGGTGGAGTTTGTGGAGCATTTCATGGCGGAGGCTCATGTGTTGGTGGGGGCAAAGATCTCAACTAAAGAGGAGGTGGCTATAGCAATGATGGCAGTTGTTAAGCCATATAGAGAACTGCATAGTGCTATGGGCCACATTCTTCAAGAAGATGCAGAGTTATTAAAAATTGTCAGTCATTTATGCCATTTATCCGTCACTTTTAGTGCTCCTAATGTGGAACAGAAAGCTCCTGCAACCGCTACTGACTCCCCATTAGTATTGAAGCAACAACAACTTGGTTATAATCCGTTGAATATTATTTGAACCTTAATGCTTTGGCAAGTCCTTTCCGCCCACATCATTGTCAACCAGCTCGTCCTCAGCTGAATTACCATCCATCACTTAATTTCAGACCTGGATCTATGGGTGTGATGCAGAACCGAGTGCCAGTTACTAATGCTTGTTTCTCATGCAGCCAACGAGGACATTATGCAGCTAGCTGTCCAAGGAAACTAAATGTCAATCCAGTACAAGTTTCCCCAAATGCCATGGAAAAGGTCAAGCAGAGTAGAGACGGGACGCTCTAATTCTACTGATTCAATCATATCTGTCCCTGATGATTCTCACAAGTCACTTTGTGTCAATCCTGGTACTTACCTCAAAAATTTATTATACCAACACATTCCCCTTGATATATTGGCCTCAATCCGAGGGAGAGACAACAATACCGTGAACACAGAGTTATGCCAAGTTGTGCAAAAGCCATACGCCTGAAAAATCCTTGAGCATAATGGTACAGTCAATGGCAAACCTTCAACACATGTCGCATCTCTAGAGGCGGTGGAAGTGGCGATTCCAATAGAGAGAATTGCCAGGAGTATCCTCATATTGGTGCTAGTATTCTCACTTTTCTGGATAAACAAGAGCCCTTGAAAGTTTATGTATTAAACACCCATGGTATTTCTTACTCAGAATTTACATACTGTGACATATTTGTACAAAAAACCAAAATTTGGGCGATTATTGATACTGGTGCTCCCATCAATATAATATCCACTGAGCTCATAGCTAATCTTCCGTTGAAACCAGATGTGGACCACAGAGCAGTGTATGGGACCACGGGGGCACAGAGCACTGTGTCAGAGGCGCATACAGTGTGTTTCCCTTGAGGTTCATGTGAGTTGGCGCATCCGCTCTAATGGTGGTGTTGCCTAATAACATCTACAACATGTTGATTGGCGCTTCATTCATGCGGAGATTTTGGGCTGTGGTCAATATGGCGGATGAAACCATCAGTAT
The DNA here is from genome assembly GCA_022478985.1 of Massospora cicadina. NCBI lineage: Eukaryota > Fungi > Entomophthoromycota > Entomophthoromycetes > Entomophthorales > Entomophthoraceae > Massospora > Massospora cicadina. The sequence continues at coordinate 35,572 of JAKSZP010000485.1, read as the reverse complement.
CCTAGGACAACAGAGTCCAATCTATTTTACCTCCAGTGGAGTCCCAGAAGACCCAATCAGCTCTAGTCAGATTAATCTCGCATATAGTGATGGGGTAATTCTTGTTTACTATCAGTGGATGAAGCGGAGGACCAGAGCGTTTACTAACCAGATTCATGAGTACAATGGTATTCCGCTGTGAGCTGTGAGTGCTTTTAGCATACCTTATGGGCATCAGGTCATAATAGTAACAGACCTTGAAATGGATATCCCAGAAGTCCTATACAGTTAGATAATGGGCCCTACCAGCAATTACGGCTTGAACCCCATGTGGCTCCTGGTCTCCTGTTACCAGGGCAAGGGGAAGTGAAGTTGATGATAGCGAACCTGCAGAAGAAATATTAAAGGTTCAGAGGCATCAAGTGTTGCCTTATCAGCATCTGATTCCAATTGATGAGGTCCACCAGATACACGACTTTGGTTTTTGGGAAGATATAGGTTACCATTAAAGACATCATCTAGTATGATGATAAATTTCTGCGTGAGGCTCTAACTGGTCTATCAGAAGACCAGAAGGAAAGAGTGATGGATCTGTTAGAGAAATACCACAGCATTTTTGCATTTGAAAATTATGACTTGGGATGTGCACGTGGGATTTTGCATCAGTTGGACATGGGAGATCACCCTCCTATCAGGTCATGGCCTATCCGTCACTCAAAGGCGGCAGAAGAAGTTGTATTCACGTAGATAAATAAATTGGTGGAACAGGGCATGTTAGAATCATCAAAGAGTCTCTGGGCGTCCCCAGTGCTAATCGTTAAAAGAAAGATGGCACCAATCAAGTAGTAAACAATTACCAGAAGCTTAATAGCATTGCAAAAAAAGACTCATACCCACTTCAGCAAATTGACAATGCTTTAGATCGGCTAGGAGTGCCAAATATTTATCCACTAGGAATTGATAATGGGTATAAGCAAATTGAGTTTCCCACAGAAGAACAAAAGAAGTGCATTATAATCACCTCAAAAGGGTTGTTCCAGCCTACACGTATGCCTCAGGGTTTGTGCAACGCCCCAGCTACGTTTCACTGGCCATGGACATTACTTTGGTTGACCTGAAGCTGTCTTGCGTTTTAGTCTACCTGGAAAATATTAATGTGTTATCGCGGATGTTTACAGATCATCTTGCCCACTTGGAATAAGTGTTCCGCCAACTTGCTGAAGCTAACATTAAAATAAAGTCCCGTAATTGCCGCTTTTTAAAAAAGTAGTTAGAATACCTTAGGTTTGTGGTTAACTCAAAAGGGCTCAGTACTCAGCTGGCAAAAGTGGAAGCTATAATTAAGATGACTTGGCCATTAACGAATGGGATATTCAGGTATTTTTGAGGATGGTCAGTTGCTACCAACAGTTCAATACCAACTTCAGCTGTATTGGGGCTCTGCTCATTGAAACACTAAAGAAAAATGCTACCTTCTATTGGATGGAATAATGTCAAACCTTCTTTTATAGTCTTACAAACTGCGTTGGCTAGCGCATTTGTTTTACAATACCCAAATTTTGAGAAGGAATTTATTGTACAAAAGGATGCTTCCCTTTCCGCCGTAAGGGCTGTGCTATCCCAAAAAGGATAATTATATTGTGGAGCGTCCTGTGGCATATTGTAGCCGAAGTTTAACTGGCCCTGAACATAATTACACTGTGACCAAGTGTGAGTGCTTGGCAGTGATATATGTATATAAAGAATTCTTGATCTACCCCCACAGGATTAAGTTTTAAAGTGGTCATGGACCATGCATCCTTGCATTGGTTGCAGAATCTTAGGGAACCAGAAGGACAGCTTGCGCAATGGGCATTGAAGCTCAAAGCATATGACTTTGAAATAGTGCACCAGCCAGGGTGAAACACCAGAATGCGGACTGTCTCTCACGCTTACCAACTGTCATCATTATGGTGGATTTGGCGGATATCATGTATGAGAAGATGGTGGTGGGCAAATATCATGATGAGCCGCCGCATGTGATCAAAGTGTTGGAAGGGCTTAGACAAGATACCTTCTTATGCAATGGGAAATTATATATAAGCGGATTAGAGAATCAACACTGAGTTTCCCAAAACCCTCCACCAGGCCAGCAATTATTATGGATGCCCATAAAACGGTAGGTCATGGAGGGTTGCAAAAAACGCTGGAGTACTTGAAACCCCATTACTATTGGGAGAGTATGCTCTATGATGTGCTCAAAATGGTAGGCTGTTTTCATCAGTGCCAAGTGAAGAAACAATTTCACTGGAAGAACACCTACTAGCTGGTTAAGCCTCGTTTCACATGGCATAATGTTTCGCTGGATGTGGTGGCGCCTCTTCCAACTGGTGCAAACCACTCCAAGTACATAATAGTAGACATTAACCATTTGACAAGATGGGTGGAAACAAGGGTGATCAACGATTTAGGGGATGTCACCACCGCCAAGTTCATACTGTAGTGTGTCATACAGCGCCATGGCTGTCAGCATTTACCTCACAGACAACAGAACTAATTTCACGTCGCATATCCTGCCCAAATTGAACAAACTAATGGCAATTCATGGGGTCTTGACTACACCCTACCATCCTGAATCTAATGTAATGGTAAAATGGGTCAATAAATCCTTGTTAAATATTCTCCACAAACTTGTAAAGGATCGACCAACAGAATGGAGCACCCTCTTATCCACCGCTATCTTTGCATACAATATTAGCTACCACTCAGCAACCATTAAGAGTCCTTTCCAAATACTTTATGGAAGGCATCCAGCGTTGCTAGCATTCCTTTATTCTTGTGTGAAAATAATGGCGGAGTCAAGCCCCAACGCTATTTGTCTGCCTTAACAGACATTCTGATCAAACTCCAAACTGAAGCATATTCCACTAGTTTAGCCAAGAAGATTCAGGATCAGGAGGCCAACCAATGTAGACGCAGCAGCCTTCCCAATTCAGGGTATGAGATCTTGTCCTGTTCCACAACCAACATGGGTTTGGAAGAAGAAACAAAATTGCCAGTAGATAAATCAACTATTTGAGATAACTGAGAAGACTGGTGTCGATGCCTACACCATTAAGGAGCCCATGGGTGATCATATTATCAACCAATTACAAACAAAGTTCCTTCGGCCATATATGCAATAGGATCTTATTATCTAATCAAGGGGGTAATGTCAAGATTCTGATATGACTTAAGTATAATATATAGTTCTGGAAGATTGTAGTTTAGATTTGAAGCAAGCCTTAAGATTGATAAATAGTTTATGTCAATGCAAAGTGAAATTAAAGCAATTGTGGTTTTGCAAATCAAGGGGGTTCCGCCTAAGCCTCAATGTTCAAATGAAACCATTAGATTGTAGCAAATAGGGATTTACTAAATGGAGCATGTTGAATCCCCTAAGAAATACCAAGGATTAATAGTTGAGCTTGAGAGTGAGAAGGGGGAGGTTTTACAAGGAAAGAAGAAGTAGTAGAGAAGTAACAGAAGTAGCCGTTAGTTAAATATTATATAGAGTGGTATCATTGGAGCAATAGATCATATAAAATCTTTATTATTTATCAATTATCAAGGGCAACAATCCCCATATCACTTGTCCATTGATCAGTGGGTTATACCCTGTGCAACACATTCAGCAGAATAGTTCAAATACGCCAAAGGTTAGCAGCAAGTAACCTGTTTGGCACTTCCACCATCCAGAGCGGACATCAGTAATTTAGCCTTGTGTCAATCTGAGGCTCCTTTCACCACTAATTAAAAATATTTTGAAGTATCCATGGATTTTTCCATTGCAATCAAATGAAGGTAGCTTGTATATGCAGACCTCTTCTTCCCACTCATAACTGTGAGCCTTGGGAGTGTACTGGGGAATTGACCAAGACTCAGAGTTGAAATCTCAGCGAGGAGCTGACTTGAAAAGTCCATCAGCACACGGCTGATCAGCTGCTCTAAGGGTAGTGTAGGTTTCTTTGGTGGGCAGGACTTCCATCACATAGGGGGTTCGCTGGTTCAGGACATAGTCATCCTCAGAGCTGCCATCATGAGTTGAACAGCTCATTCTACCTGCGTGCTCAGCAAAAAGCTCTTTAGCTAAATTTTCAGCCTTTTATTTGTCATAAAACGACCTTTTCTGAGCGACCTCCTGTCCTTTAGCTTCTTAATTGGGTGAGGCAGGTAAAAGGTAGGTTTCAACTTCCACATCGTGCAGTGTAGCCACACAGTAGCGTCATCCAGGAAATCAGCAATATTGAGATTCAGATATGACTGGATGATAAGCCCTGGATAGCTACGGCGGATTGGCTAGAATCTGCTGACCATGATTATTAGTACGATTGTTTGAGCGCCTTGAGATGAGGTAATATTGGGTCAGAAAGGGTTATTATTAATAAGCCTCCAAATAAGGCAATAAGGCGATGTCAACATTTGATGAATATTTAGTAGATCACCTTGAACTAGGCGAAAGAGAATTTAAGAATATCATACTCTTCCAGAACCAATGGGAATATGGCAGAACTGAATAATTTAAGCCAAAGGAGTGGTATCACTCAAAGTTGCTGAAATATAAGTAAGATGGGATAAATGAAGGAGCTAGTTATTAATAGAATTAGGGAGCGAAGCAGAAGAGATCTTCTTATATTAAAATAAATAAAGTATTGTGGTCAGAGCTAATTGATTCATACTTTTATTATATCTTTACTTTGTTTTGAGGACTAACAATCCTCACATCATCTATCCATTGTTTGGTGGGTTTGACATGTATGACCCTTACAGTGTACCCCAACAGTATCGCCAAAAATTATAACAGTGGTGCTCACTACAGGGGGACCATTGATCAACCACTAAAAAATTAAAAAAAAAACTCTCCAGACGTCAGCCATGTCTCAACAGTCCTACTTTGACAGAGAATTATCATGACACACTTCACCAGCCAGATATGTGAAATTCAAACTTGATTTAGAGGCGGTGATCAAAAGGCAGGATGAGCTTCTTCAGGAGAGGTAAAACGTTATGAACCAGCTTGACAGCACGTTTAGTCAAATGCAAATTCTTGGACAACAAAACAATTGTTTCGCTAGTTGCTTGGATGACACTACCAAATGATGCATTTCACAGAGCGGAAATTGAATGGTACCTCCCAATCCCCTCAGTAAGAAGAGGTTGAGCGACAAGGGCTGATTGGGGAGAATTATCTGATGGAGAATATGACGCTGTCATGAGCTACTACACCCAGGATGGCATCTCTGGATATGGTTATGAATTAAGGAGCCAATTCCCCCAAGTGATGGCAATACTGCCTACTGAAGAGGCCCACACTACCTTCAAATAAGCGGACGACCCAACCTCCATTGGCCCAGCTTCTCAGCAGGAGACCGCTTATGGATCTTTACCCATTCCTCAGTATGCCCCAAAAGGCACGATTAGAGCGGGAGGAGGAGGTCTGTATTGATAAGATGCCCCGTTCAATTGTAATGGGAATATCCATGGATTTTTTAAATGTTTTTAGTTTGTAGTGGAAAGCACCTTGGATCAGAGTAAAGCTAAGCTGTTAATATCCGCCTTAGATGCCAGGAGTGCCGATAAAGTCACCTGCTATCTTCCAAGCAGCTCCGTTTCGTACCAAGAAGTTAAGGATACTGTGCTGTGGCTGTTTGGGGGTACTGCAAAAGTGTCACAGCAAAAGGTTAAACCTATGACTATTGGGTTCCAACGTAACAAGATTCTCACTGCATCTCCTGACCATTTTAAAGAGGAAGCTCATGTGCTAATTAGGGCAGGGACTTTATCTGAATCTGATGTGTGCGTTGCAATGACATCTGCAGTGAAGCCATACCGTGAGCTTTACAATGTCATGACCCTAATTTTAGACGATGACATCCCCCTGCTCAGAATTGTTCAGTTTTTGCTGCCTTCTATCCGCTACATTCCCTCAGCCCAATACAGAGCGGAAACATACCACCGCAGTCACCAGACCTTATTATTAGGGAAATTCTCCTGTCCTGCCAAGATTCCGCCTAGTAACCCATGGCCTTATATATAATCACGTGCCTCGCCCTTAGCTGAGTTACCCCAGCAGTTTGACTTCCACTACTGTCCTGTTTATGAAAATTGTCAGCTGCTCACTACTGACCTGGGCCCAGATATGCCAATCGTCAGCAATTAACCTATTGACCTGGGCCTGGTTACGCCATTTGTCAACAATAAATATATTGTCCTGGTCCCTCTTGTGAGAAACAAGGACGCAATCCCTACTGGGTTTATTGCTTTGAATGCGGTCGCCCTGGCCACCTTGCACAAAGTTGCCTTAACTGTTGAGTTCACTACATGCAGAAGTATCAATACTACCAGAAAAAAATGGAACGGAATAGAGATGGGACTCTCTACCTCTGCTATCTCAAACTCAAATGTCCCACCTGAATCAACTATAGTAACCCAGCGGAAGTCCCTCAATATGATGATTAGTTCTTATAACAACAACCAGTAGGAGAGTGAACATACTGATATGGGTACAAGCCATGACTTTGGCAGATGAAGGACCTCAGGAGCAATTGAAGCTGTACACCTGACAGATGTTTGACCAAGCTTCTTCAAACAAGCTGGACTCAGCCGCAGATGTGCCAACCCTGAAAGGAGTAAAAAATCGCCCTTTCAGTAGATGCTATTGTTAAATAATACCCCAAAGTCAGTGAGGGAATTATGAGTTTTTTCTTGGGAAAAGAGATCCCATAATTCTTCATGTATTAAACAGTAAATATTCTTCTTATTCTGAGTTTACATACTGTAAAATTTTTGTAGCAAAAAATAGAGTTTGTGCTATAATAGATATGGGCACCCCAGTCAACATAGTTTCCACCAAGTTGGTGGTGAAGTTGACGTTAAACCTTATGTGAGATATAGCTTGGTGTATGGGACCGCTGGAGCGGAAAGCATGGTCTCTGAGGGAGCGTACAGTGCGCTACCTTTGCAGTTTGGGTCAATTTTCGTGGTAGCCCCAGTGATAGTGCTACTGAAACAATAATTATGACCGATTAATTGGAACTGCTTTCATGCAAAAATTTGGAGCTGTTGTTGATATGACGGCGGAGACCTTCGAAATTCTGTGGCAGAAGATCCCAATTTAATTTACCTCCAGTGGAGTGCCAAAGGATCCAGTGCACATGGGGTATATCAATCTTGCATATAGTGATGGGGTGATTCCAGTTTGCTACCATATACTAAAGAGCAATACCCAACCCTTCCCCAGGAGATATATGAATATCAAGTGCTACCTTTCTGAGCCTCTGGGCCTATATCCATTTTTCTAGATATAAAGTCATAGTAAACACTAAATTGGAGGTAGAAGTGCCCAACGGACTCTATGGGAAGGTCATTGGGCCATATCAGCAATTATGGCTGGAGCCCCATGTGGCTCCAGGCATTATAATACTGAGACACGGAGAGATCAAGGCTTTACTAGTGAACCTACAAAATGAACCGCTGCAGATCCATCGACATTCAATAATGGCGTATCTGCACTTGATATCTGTTGAGGAGATCCTTTGGGTTCACGAGTTCAGGTTGTTGAATGAATTTGGTCTAACCGTCAAACCACTTCACAGAGTAATGACTGTGGTACCGCGCAATGAATTAATGGGGTTATTAGAAGCACAGAAGGATAAATAAATAGATTTTTTACATAAATATAAAGAGATTTTGCCATCAATATTCATGTTTTAGGGTGCTATAGGTGGGAAGTCCATCAGTTGGACACTGGAGATCATCCTCCCAACAAGTCACATCCAATCTGCCAATCCAGAGCAGCTGAAGAAGTTGACACTGAGGAAATTTATAAGCTGATGGAGCAAGGGATGATCAAACCCTCAAAGAGTCCATGGGCTTTGCCTTTTATAATTGTCAAATAGAAGGATGGTACCAACTGTGTAGTGATAGAATACTGGAAGCTCAACAGTATTACCAAGAAGTAATCATACCACTTGCCCCGAATTGATGATGCTCTTGATTGGTTAGGCGAATCTCGTTCCTTCTTGGTGATGGATTTGATATTGGTCTACTGGAAAATTGAGTTGCCTGTGGCGGAGCAGAATAAATTTGCCATTATCACGTCTAAAGGGCTTTTCCAACCGACCATTATGTCATAAGGGCTGTGTAACGCCCCAGCTATGTTCCAACGGGCCATGGATACCATCCTTGGTGACTTGAAGCTGTTGTGCGTTTTTTTATACCTTAACAAAATCAATGTTTTTGTGGACGTTTTATGAGCACCTTACCCATCTGGAGGAGTTATTCTACCAGCTTGCTGAGGCCAATATCAAGATTAAGCCCCATAATTGTCACTTCTATAAGGACCAACTGGAGTACCTTGGTTTTGTGGTAGACGCAAAGGGGCTGAAACTTCAACTGGATTAAGTTGAAGGCTATTCAAAAATGACTCAGCCAACCAATAAAGTGGGACATACTTTTATTCTTGGGGATGGTCAGCTACTACCGACGCTTTATCCCCATTTTCAGATGTATTGGCAAACCGCGGTTTGATTTACTTAAAAAGAATTCCGCATTTTAAAGGATGGAATGTCATTGTGCTCCTTTGATATACTTCATATGGCATTAATCAGTGTGCCGGTGTTACACTATCCAAAATTTTGCAAAAGTGTTTATTGCTCATAAGGATGCATCTCTTTCCGTTGTTGGGGCAGTTCTATTACAGAAAGATGACGATGGGGAGGAGCATCTGGTGGCATACTGCATTCATAGCTTGAACTGCCACGTATGCAATTACACCGTGATCAAGTGGGAGTGCTTAGTGTTAATCTACACATACAAGCAATTCAGGGTATATTTGCATGGAGTAAAGTCCAAAGTTATTAAAGGATCAGGCGTCATTACGCTAGTTGCAGAATTTCAGAGATACTGAGGGGCATCTAGCCTGATAAGCTCATAAGCTGCATGCTTATGACTTTGAAATCCTTCACTGACCCAGAGCAAAACACCAAAACGCCAATTGCTTATCACGACTGCCAACCATTGCCATTAAGGCAAATCTCAGTTATGTAATGGCTAGATGCTCAGCGAGAAATACTATGATGAACTGTCCCAAGTCATCAAGGCATTAGACGGAATAAGGGCCAATACGTTCCAGAATAATGACAAATTGTACAAGTGGATAGGGGACACTACGTTGAATATCTCAAGGCCTTCCGCCCAACCAGATATTATCATGAGCGCTTACCAAGCAGTTGGACATGGTGGAGTAAACAAGACCTTGAAATTGTTGTGACCTCGTTACTACTTGGAAAGCATGCAATTTGACGTGCTCAAAACAATTTCCTGCTGCCACTAGTGCCAAGTGGAGAAGCCATTCCGCCAAAAGACTTTAAACCAGTTAGTGAAACCTCACTTTGCTTGTCATAAGGTTTCTATAGACGTTGTAGGGCCTCTTCCAACTGGAGCAAACTGGTCCAAGTAAATTCTGGTGGTGATTGACCACTTGACCAGGTGGTTGAGGCTTGGACAATACACGATCTGGGGCAGTCACAGTGGCTAAGTTTGTGATGGAGTGTAACATTCAGTGACATGGCTTTCCTCAGTTCATCCTTACTGACAATTAAACCAACTTCAATTCCCACATTTTACCCAACCTCAACGAACTGATGGCCATCCGCGGTGTTCTAATGACCCCATATCACCCAGAATTCAATGTTATTGTCAAATGGGTCAATGGGACAATGGTGAATATACTCCAGAAGCTGGTAATGGATAGACCCTCTGATTAGAGTACCCTCCTTTCCACCGCCATCTTCGCCTACAACATCAGCTATCACTTGACAAATGGGAAGAGTCCTTTCCAGTTACTCTATGGATGGCACCCAGCTCTACCCGCACTGCTCTATGCCTGCATGGAAGACACAAGCGGGATTATTCCACAACAATACTTGAACAACCTAACAAATACTCTGATCAAGCTGCAAACTTAAGTATACTCATTCAGCTTAGCCAAGAAGATAAAGAATCAGGCTGCCAATCAGGCATGGCATAGAAGGATAGCTCAGTTCAAAGATGGGGACATGGTTTTATTCCATGACCAACACGGATTTGGGTGGAATCACAAATTGGCCAGCATTTGGATTGGCCCATTCAAAATAATTAATAAAACAGGTGTGGATGCTTATACTATCAAGGACCCCGCGAGCAGTCAAATCATTAACCAACTACATGAAAAGTTCCTTCAGCAATATAAACAATAGTAGCCTTATTGTCCAGTCAAAGGGGGGTAATGTGTGATTCTGTTATGACTGGACAATAAAGCCTAAATAGTGACAGCGGAATGGGTGAGATTGGCCAAACTGAGTAGTTTTACAATATGGATGAAGATTGCCTTGACATAAGGCGATAGGGTGATACTGAGCTTTGAACAAATAATTAGTGGATTGCCTTCAAATTAGTCAATTAGGTGATGTTGATGTATGATAAATAATTGGTAGATCACCTTAAACTAAGGCGATTTTGAATTTAATGAATGGTAGACTCTGCCAGAACCAAAGAGAATATGGTGGAATGAATAGTCTAAGCAAAAGAGTCAGTATCAACTGAAGCTGTTAATATATAAATAAGATGAGAAGATTGAAATGGTGAGGACTGTGAGTAGAGATAGAAAAGTGGAACATTGAGGATCCTCTGATAATATTAAGATATTAATAAAGGAATGTTGTTGAGGCCATTGCTCCATATTTTATGCTTATTTAAAGTGTGTTTTGAGGTCAGTGATCTCCTTATTGTCATCCCATTATTCAGTGGGTTCGACCCTGTGCCAAACCCTTCCAGCGTATAGTCAATATATCGCCCAAAATTATAACAGGTGTGATCACTGCAATTTCTTTTCTCATGCTAAGCTCTGGCATAAGCTTGAAGTGCTGAATTTCAAAAGAGTGTAATTATCCATAACTTTTTAGTCCATCTGAGAGATAGCATTCTATTACTGCACGTCTCATCATTGTGGGAAGAAAGTCAAAAGTGACATAAATTTGGTTCAATTTGGTTCAACATGTGCGCTTTGTTTTGACCACCCATTAACCATCTGGGAGATCTACCACCACTCACACCTGTGCAGCTTTGTCCGCTGCTTTTTTATTTTTAACCCTGAGTTCTAACCTACCATGGGTCATGAAGTCCAGTGTGATTTACACTACAGCCAGCGAAGTGTTTGTGCACATCACCACAGAACTTCTCCCAAAGTGCCATTAAATTAATATCAAAAAAACTTGAATCTCATGCTCCACTGGCAGCAGGGGCTGGGAATGCGGAATTTGATGTATAGGTTGCATTTTACTTACCAAGCTAAAATCTTCAGTGAGATACTCACCACTGTTTTCTTAATTTTGTCTTGACCACCATTGTCACTGGGGAATTTCCTAACTTTGTATGGTGCAAAGACTGACCTTATGCCCTTCACCGTGATAGCCCAATCTTTACCAACATTGGGTGCACACTAATCTCCTCATAGAGATTATCAGACTTACTTTCTTGAATTGAATCAGTTGCAAATAGTGATTACAACAAGAAAGAAAAGTTTAATATATAGATTTAACTCAAATTAGGGCAGAAATTAGCATAGTGCCCCAATCTTTTGCAAAAATGACATGTGATCTGACTTATATCAGGCCTATCATAGCGAAGGACAAAAGGCAAAGTTATTTTTTGTGATAATGTCCCCTAGAATGGGGGTCATGAGGCTCCTGATGACTTTTGTTGGGAACCCCAAAAGTGGCGGTACATTGGTTAAATAATTACCATATGCGTAATGGTATGCTCTTGATTCAAAATTTGGAATCATAACCTGATACAATTCTTTTTAGGGCTTGCAGTCATAGTGCAAAGCAATTTGAGCGTCAAAGTTATTTTTGACGTTAGCCCCAGATAGTGTCTGTGCCTCCAAATAGAAGCGATCAGCAAAGACTTTCACAGCTTAATCTTTGCCAAAAAAGATACTGAGGAATATAGTCTTCTAAGTAATCCTTTTTAGCACCGCCATACTCCATGATAAGAAGATCCTTGGCATTATGATAAGACACGTTGACCTTCTTTTAATTAGCATAATTAACTCCTGAGTGTCAGAGTTCAGCAAGTTCATTAACCGTTGCTACCTAAGCATTCTTGGACGTTCCACCCATACTAATATTACAAAGATTAATAAAATCATGCACATTCTCAGTCTTTAATAAACTTTGGTAGCTTAATAGGTTTAAACAGACTTCTATTTTCATAGCTACAGGGCTGAAGGGCCTGTGTTGTTCCTATATAACTTACCATATTACGCAGATGGGGAGTGAGAGTAGAACAGTTGTGAACCTTCTGAGCTGCCCAGAAGGAGGGGGCCAATGGAGCTGTAACAGGATTAGCAGAAGTATTGTGTACAGATTGTACAGGACTTTTACAAATAATCATGGTCAAATGCTCAGGAGGAGGAGTCACCGGAGCGTTAGGATAGGTAGAAGCTCCAATTTACAAATGCAGATGTGAAAGCCATAGGCAAGTTATGCAGAACCAATGTTTCATCGCTCAAAATATTAGGTTCCCTTTAAAGAGGTTCCCGCTAATTAAAGAATATGTCATAGGGTTTCTACAAGAAAATCCCTGTTGACATTTAAAAAGATCAGTTTTGGATCTAAATCCTAAAATGTCCCAACATAATAGAGAAACAGTGGTTTCTGCCTGCAACATTGTTTTAATATTATCATTTTTGGGTAGCAGCCAGTAAATCTGCTTTCAGGTTGATATCCTCATTTACCAGAGACCTTACTTTCTGTCCCTTAATCTTCAGTTCAAGACGAAAGGCATCAATTTCCTGGTACAAGATAGTATTAGAGTGAACAGCTCCATCCATATTGGCATCATATCTATCAAGGCGACATTGTTGAGCTTTGATGACTTGTACCAATTCTTTTACTAGGTAAACATGGCCAATTGAATTGCGGATATTTTATTTATTTGAGGATGGCCTACCAGGGGACAGACACATCCAATATGTAGAGAAGAGGAAAACGGAAAACAGAAAAGGGAAGAGAGCGCAAAACAAAGGAACTCAAAAGATACGACTTGGCACACTTGGGTGTGGCTAGGAGCCACGGGTGGTAGATGACTAGACCTTAAGTGGCATGGCAGCTCAGGGGCTAGTAGGGTGTACCGCCTATGAAGACTGTGAGGTTTTCAATGTCATAACGAAGGAACCAGATTGGAATCTAGTTGCCCATCCGTTTCTTCCATTTGTGTTGGAGTGAGCTGAACAGCCAGGCTTGGAAGTGGTCGGCCAAATGGCTGTGGAACCTGACGATGGCTTGGTTGAAATTGTGGAGGATCCCGTTGAAAGCGTCGAGGGTAATTGTGTGAATGGACCATATTGCAATGCTCACAATTAGATCCCTTGGTGTCTGGGGGATAGGCGAGGCCATGTTGAGTACCAGGATATTGCGGTATAGTCGGAATTCAGCTGTAGGTGATTGTTGAAACAAGTGCATCACGTTGGCCCAGATATGCGCGGATGGCGGGCACTCTTCCAGGCGGTGTGCTAGTGTGTTGGGTCCGCAGCAGATGGCGCATGTCTTGAACATTGATAAAGTACGGTCGGCTGTTCTAAACATATGGCGCATGTATCGCCACACTGTGGAGCACACTTGTGGGGATAAGAGGGGACAGGTGATGAGGTCCCACACCTGCTTTTGGGTGCGCAAGTCATATGGGACGTCTTGGTGGTCTAAGTAGTCAATTCAGGAAAGAGGAAAGGGTGGTAGTGGGGCAGGCGCGTTAGACACTGTTTGTCCCCTGTGGAGTTGCATGTAACAGTTTGAGAGTGAAAGTCTTCGGATTGCTGTGCATAGGAGAAGCTCCAATCCCCTTGTCTTAGGTTGTACAGGATGCGTTTGAAATACCGGTTGGTGCTGTGTGGTCCAGTGGCGGTTGGATGTGTTGCAAAGTATTTCATCAGAGTTGCAGGGTTAGAGGGGGACCTCAGATGTAGTGCCCTTGCGAAGTTGGTTTGGGCTGCCTTAGCCCAGTGGGGGGATGGTGGGTTGGGTGACGTTGTGAGAGCTACCCATGAGCCTAGGATTTGCGTTGCTCTTTCCGTGAAGTTGAGCAGCCCCATCCCGCCTTTCTTCCATGGGCCGTACATGGTCTCCAGTCTGACAGGTGCGCGGTAACCAGACCATAGCCAGTTCTGCAGGAGCTTGTAGACTGCGTTGGTAAAGTTGGAGAAGAAGGGAACCGCGTGGGCAGCAAACCATAACTTTGACAAGATCAGGGAGTTGGCTAACACAACTCTACCGGTTAAACTAGCTTTACTCCTCTGCATACATGCCATTCTTTTTGTGATTTTGTCAAAAATGTTGGTTTTGATGGTGTCAAGTGCATATCCACCAGCTTCGAGCCATATGCCCAGATGACGGACTGGGTTGGTGGTGGGGTGATGCGCAAAGGGTAACCACAGTGGTTTTACTGGCTTGGATCGTTGTTGTGTGGTTGGATGTGTGGTTGGTTGGTTTGTGTGGTGGTGGGAGGGTGGGGCCCAGTTCGAACTGAATTTGCCCATAACAGTTACCTCTGTTTTCTGTTTATTCAGTATGGCGTTACTCACTGACTCATACTGGTGAATAATGCGCTCAATCTCCCTGGCATCCCTATTGCCTGAGACTCCAACAACGCAGTCATCAGCAAAGGCTAGCATTTTGGTTGGTAGTTGTCCCTCCAACCTGATTCCAGTGAGCTTTGAGTTTGCAATGTGGAGGAGAGGGTCAAGGGTAAAATTGTATAGTAGGGGCTAAGCGGGTCACCTTGTTTAAGGCCCCTTTGGGGGGTGGTGATATCAGTTAGGAAACCTGGGCCTCTGATTTCAAACCTGGATGAGCGCGTTAGGAGAAGCTCCCAGTTCTTAAAGCGGGGTGGTAGGTTGAAAGCCTTTAGACACTATTCTAGGTAACCCCAGTGCACTCGGTCATATGCTTTCTTTTGGTCCAGGAAAGCAAGGGCGCCTGTGGGGTTAGATTGGCAGATGTTAGCAATTGTATGGATGTTATCCCAAATTGAGAGATTTGGGATTAAGCCAAACTGATGGGGGAGAGGGCTGTCTGAGCAATGCAACCCAGACGTTTGGCTAAGATTTTAGTTAGTATTTTGGTGTCAGTATTAGTGAGAGCGATTGGACGCCAGTTGTTTAGGTCTGCCTGGTCTCCTTTTTTAAAGAGTGTGACCACATATGCGTCTTGGCCGCCAGGTAGTAGGTATGTGTCTTCCAGGCACTTATTCATAGTTGCCAGTAGTATTGGTGCAATATATTTAACCATTTTTTGAAAAATTCATATGGTAGGCCATCAGGCCCAGGGCACTTGTTGCACGGGGTTGATCTTATTACCTCCCATAGTTCATCTTTAGTGATGCGTGCTACAAGGTCTGGTTGACCAGCTATAGTGTCAATATTAGCGGATGATAATATTTTTCAATTTTTCTAGGTGATGCAAAATCCGCCATGTACAGTTCAGTGTAAAATCATTGTAATTCAGCTGGTATTTCCGATGGTTGGATGCCAATGTGTCATCTGCTTGGCGGACCTGTGTGCAAGTTGCCAAAGTTGAAATGGTTTAAAACGGCGGAAAAATTAGGCTGTGTGAGTTTCTCCAGATAAAATGTATTTTGATTTGTAGCATACTTTGGTGTAATGCTGGTGTTTTCTAAAGAGGGAGCTTACCTGTGTGGATAGCTGGAACCACAGGCGGCCCCATTGGGGGGTGTATCCCTCGTGAGTTGTGTTGTTTTCTAAGTGTTGAAGCTGTCTGATAGCCTTGTTGATTGTCGCAAACATCGCGGCTGTTTTTTTGGAGTTCAGGTGGCAGGCTTTCTTGGTTGCACGAGCCTTGAATATTTCCCACTTGGCGATAGAGTTCCCATTAGGTGGTCATCTTTATTGCTGTGTTGTTAGCACCGTCTCAATCCAAAGTTTAAGTTCCAGAAGATGGATGGTGCTCAGGTGAACTCTGTGCCAGGTTGGTGGCTTTTTGTATTTTTCTGAGGATGATAACGCTATTGAGACCATCTGGTGGTTGGAGAAAGGGATAATTGTTGTAAAATCTGATACTTGGTGCTGGAAGTCTATAGGGGTGAGCATCAGGCCAATCCGGGTCATTGAGACCAGCTGGTTATTGTTGTGGTAGGGCCTCATCATGTTGGCCAGGGTGGGGGCTTATTTGGGAATGGTGTTGCATAGGCCCAGCATTGCCTTTAGTATGCATAGTTCCGTGTGGCCGCGGGGTATAGCCTTAGACTTGGGCCAGCGGTTGGTAATAGTGTTAAGCCAGCAGTTGAAATCTCCCGTGAAAAAAGTTGCCTCGTGGAAAGAGATTGAGAGGATATTGGAGAAAAATTTTTGGCAGTTGTTTGGATTATTTGGGGCATACACACACGCCACGGCGAAAATTTCTCTGTTCTACTTGGGGTCCGCTAGAAGCAGCCATCCCTCCAGGTGAGAGGATGTGCTTCGGGTATTTACTGGAGGGTCACAATTTGTTTGAATTACCACCCCACAGTGGTATGTCCAAAAGGATTTGGCCGGAAGGAGCATGGTTGACCATGACTCCTCCTCCCCCCAGTGGACAGTGGGGTTCTTGGATGGCCAAGATGTACATGGGGATATTGTGCAGGAAAGCCATTTTTTTGGCTCGGGATGTGGGGGCCTTGGCTCCCATGATGTTGAGCGTCCCTATGTTGATTGCAGTAGTCCACACATTAGGAACGCTGGGGCGACCCACTGAGGTCACCCAGTTCCTTATCGCAGGTCATACTGCGAGTGTGGGGCTGATTAGCCATATTGGTTCCAGTGTGTTGGTTAGTGGTCTTAGTACTGGTTTTTTTCAGTTTCTTCTGGCTCGTATTACTCCATGGAGTTTGGGTCTGGTGTGGGTTGGCTTTTGCCCCATCAGCGAAAAAATTTTCGTTGCTTGCCTGTGGGTTTGATGGGCAGAAACTAGGAGTTGGGGTGATTGGTTTTTGTGCATAAGTGTTGTCACATTGTGATTGGTTGAAATGGTCTTCATTATCATCACTTATCACACGTGATTGGCTGGGAGGATCCACAGTGGTGAAAGGCGGATCTGCTCCCACTTGGTTGGAGGTTTTTGATTGGTTGTGTCCAAAAAATTCATCATTTTGGTTGCATAGGGTTATATGTTGGGGATCTGATTGGTTATTCCGCTGTGCTGCCATGGCATCCACCTGAATCTGTTCCGGGGAAATTGTGGTGTGGGTTTGGGTCTCAGCAGAACTTGTGGCCTGCTTGTGGGTGGTCTGTGTGCAACAGTGGTCCTTGCGCAAAATGGGCTCAACCAAAGTGACATCAGCTCTTTTGCCCCAGTAGAAGGCAAAAGTGGAGTCCTTAATTTTGGCAAAAGTTGGGCTTGTTTTATCCATATTGTCCTCACAAAATTCCGGTGCTTCAATCCCACACTTGATGGGGCACTCATGGTCTTTGTGGCCTATAGCTGAGCAGAATTCGCAGATAGGTGGGGTGTGTTCTGTGTGATGTGGAAGGGGTGAGACACGCTGCCATTGGGGAGGTTGATGGTCACCATGCGGGGAATGAGGGTGATATCCTCTACCACGTCCTTATTGGGTTCTATAATAGCTATTGCCTTCCCTGTACACAGGTGGGGCAGGAGGGGGAATTTCTGAAATTCAAACTGTTTGATTACGCCGTAACCTTTGAGGCCCCTGCAGAGCTCATCTGTGAGGATGTCACAGTTCACGGTGCTCGGAAGTCAGTCAAATACAATGAATAGGTCATTTTCCTCATTCCATCGTGTGCGCACTGTGCAGATGGTGCAGTCTTCATTGTTAATATTTACAGATAATACAATTTTCGCTGCTTCCACTGCTTCTTCCATGGACATGAACCTGACATCCATCCATCCTCTATGTAAATTTTTATAATTTACTGAGATGGTGTTTGGGAAAGTCATGGAGAAGGCCTCCCCATTTTTTCCCACAATTCAAGGGAAGTATCGCTGACCATAATTCTAAGGCCGTGCTCAAGGGAGGGCAGGGGTTGGGAGTGTTCTATTTTGGTATATGCGCCCATTTTTTGTAGAAATTGCAAAACTCTGGGTGCGGCGCTGTACTCATCCTTTTTGGTGGGAGGGTGTGTCAACATTCCGCTGGGGCATTTTTCCCCAGTGGATTGGGAGGGCTTTGGCCTTTCATGCTATCCACTTTTGCCCAACTGGTGTTGTTGTGGACAAATTTGCTCATATTCCTGGTTGATTGTCAATCTCAGAGAAATTGCATAGAATCATGTTACTAAAAAGTGATAGTAACAGGAAAGAAAAGCTCTTGAATTGCAGATAGTTCTCCCAAGAAATTTAAACTGGCTCATATTTTTTGAATATAATCAGAAAGGTTATGTTGGGCCATGAGGTCAGCCGCATCAGCTACAGAGGGTTGTGCTACTTCTACTAGAAAGTATTCATCAGCATGGTGAACGTGATCCATATTTATTTATTAAATTGGTGCACATGTAAACAAGATGTGGGCTCCTATAGTGAGCACCAAATGTTAAAATTAACGCAGGTGCGCCATTTTTCAGTGCACAGGTTAGAAACACACAAAAACACCAGCGCTGTTTGATGACAGTAACCTAATCAAAAACTCGGCAAAGGAAACCTTAATCATCAAAATAGGGTTTTATTAACAAAATAAGTAAGTAACTGCAATATCTAATACTTCCAGTGTCTAAACAGCTTTTTAAAGTAAACTTATTGGTAGGCTGATAGCAGACTATGTAAGAAAAATATTTCTCTCCAAATGTAAACCCAATTATATATGTTCTTTTCATTTCCAGAATTCGTATTGGTGCAATTTTTGGCTACCAAGTAACACTAAAAGAATGGGAAAATAAAGGCGTTATATCCAAATCAGTCAGGAAAGCAAATGCCTAGGGATTGATGCATTTCCATAATAGTATCAATATGCTGATTGAAATTGAGATACATAGGATTGCTATAATATAAATAGGACCATATTAACAAATATTTTATGCCATTGCAGGGCATAATAAAATATTAGAACTAAGCTAAATAGTAGTGGATATTGTAACTAACAGGTTTGCATCAATATCCCGAAAGGGAATTGGGAAGTAGGAGCCACATACATCTAGTACTAAAAAAAAGTAGGAGCCACATAACTGAATCTACTAGGAACCAGCCCACCAGAGCCATTTCCTAAACCCATCCACCGAGTTCCACCATTGCCATAAGCTCTTGGATTCCTGTCCACACGCTGCAGGAAGATGCCAAGTAACACGCCAATGCCACACCATGCCCACTATTGGAGCCCATGCCTTCAATCTGATATTTCATTTTTAAATAAAATATTAATTCAAATTGCAACCAAGTTGTTATTGGATTTTAATGTTATCAAAGAAGACTCAACTGGCTATTCAAGCCAGCCCATCCTCAAATATATAGTATTTGCAAATGTAAAATAGACTTTTCACTATGACAAGCTCCCCTGAATTCGTCCAGCACATCTAGGGCGATGATTCCATTTCCCATGGAATCATCATCCAAAATGCTCGTAAGACCGGTGTCATTTTGACTTGGATGCGATTTGGTTTCAGTCCATCAAATTTCCCTTGCTCTGATTCACTTTTATTCAGGTTTTCTCTTATTGATTTCCTATTTGGATCTAGTATTAACTGATCCATAGCAATGAATGGATCAGGTACCACCTGATCCATTACAACACCCCTCTGTGAAGATCAGAATCCCTGGGCCATCCCTGGGCACTGCACACCAACTTCTCCCATTTGCCACATCTCCACCTCCTTCAGATCACATTTCCACTTGACTTGCACATGCGGCCAACCCTTTTCCCATCTCCCAAGCTTTGGATCCGGTGCTCCACGCTGATCTGCCTGTCACTCCCAGTGGGCCCTCACCCATTCCAAACAGCCCCATAACTCCTCCCTGGTAGCCATCTGGTCACATGCCATCCAGCCCTTGGTATGCTTCATCCATGGCTCCTCTAGACGCTCTTTGTGGATCCACCTGTTGCTTCTGGTGGGGCACCACCCACTCCAAACCTCCCCGTAGCTCTCCCTCATTATCCACCAGGGTGCACATCATCTCATCCACCCCCCGGCACACTTTGTCCACCACTCTTCTGGGCATACCTCTTGGATCCACCTGTTGCTCTTGCTGGGCCACCGCCTGCTCCACACTTCCCCATAGATTTTCTTGATATCCGCCATGGCTAACGCCATTTCATCTGCCCCCAGTACAACTCATCCACAGCTCCTTTGGACACCTTTTGGGTATCCGCCTGCTGCTCCTGATGGGCCACTGCCCGCGCCATACTCCCCTATTGATTCTTCTCAAGTTCTGCAATGGCCTGCGCCACTTCATCCGCCTTCCGGTACACTTCCTCCCCAGTTTCTCCTGACACTTGAGCCAAACACACCTGACACTTTGCTCATGATACTTCTTCCAGATCACCGTTGATCCATTCCTTTCCTTTCCAAACTTCCACCTCCTTCCACTCACAGTCAGTCCATTTCTCCCCTTCTGAAACATCCACCTCCTTTGACTCACAATCAGACCATTTCTCCCCTACCAGAACATCCATCTCCATCCACTCACAGCTGAACCAAGAACAAGTTGAGTTGAGTCTAATGTAATGGACGGGTTCGCGCCAATATACTGAAAGGGAATCAGGAAGTAAGAGCCACATAACTGACTTTACTAGGAACCAGCCCACCAAGCAAATTCCTGAACCCATCCTCCAAGTTTCACTATTGTCACAAGCTCTTGGATTCCTGTCCACATGCTGCAGGAAGATGCCAAGTAACACGCCAATGCCACACCATGCCCACTATTGGAGCCCATGCCTTCAATCTTATATCATTTTTAAATAAAATATTAACTTCAAATTGCAACCAAGTTTTTATTGGATTTTAATGTTATCAAAGAAGACTCAACTGGCTATTCAAGCCAGCCCATCCTCAAATATAAGTATTTGCAAATGTAAAATAGACTTTTCACTCTGCCAAGCTCCCCTGAATCGTCCAGCACATCTAGGGCGATGAATCCATTTCCCATGGAATCATCATCCAAAATGCTCATAAGACCAGTGTCATTTTGACTCGGATACAATATGGTTTTGGTCTGTCAAATTTCCCTCGCTCTAATTCACTTTTATTCAGGTTTTCTCTTATTAATTTCCTATTTGGATCCAGTATCACCTGATCCGTAGCAATGTATGGATCAGGTACCACCTGATCTGTACCAGATATGATCCACAAAGCCACGAGCCAAGGTGATCACTAAATTTAAGCAGCAGAAGTTACACCAGTAGGGGTTAGCAACTTGATATATTCATAAGTCTTAGTGAACAAAGGTCATATAAAGTTGGGGGCTTTAGGCAAGATAATTGATAAGAACTGATTGAACCTCTATTTAGTTATTAGTTAAGGTACAAAATTAAGTAACTAATAATCATATATCACCAATAGTTTAAAACATTTCAACATCCAAAATGGAAAATAAACGGATCCCAAAAAGGTCAAAGATATTGTATCCTGTACTTACCCATAGAATTCAGTGAGTTAATCAGCTTACTCAGAACCTTCAACTAATAAATCTCCTTTATATCAAATATTTTCAAATTAAAACACAATTAATTGCTTACAGAAAAAGGAAACCCTGAGAATTTAGCTAACCTGAATGACACAGTATCAATGAACTGAAGAAATTAATGACTGGAGTACCCATCTAAGACTTTTCATAATTTAAGGACAAAGTTCAAACTTTACAATACAAAAGATATCAACCTCAGAGCAGTGTTAACCCAGTTTTTAAAGAAAAAAGTTACCAATAAGATACAATTTAGATTCCCACCTCAATCAAAATCAACTATTCTACCTACAAAAAGGAGGCACTTGACATTCTATTTGCTTTTCAGAAAAATCTGTACTATCTCATGGATCAAAATGTTAACATTTTCACCAGCTCTGCCATGTGTTTCCTATTAAATAATCTGATCCCAAATGGCAGATGCATCTTATGGAACCTTGAACTTATGAAAGGAATGTTAAATTCATACACATTTTCAGGATAATTAATTCATGTTGCTGATGGTCATTCTCACATCCCTCTAAACACCAATCACACCTTAAATCCGAGTGAATTAACTGATTTTGAACCAGAGCTATTACAAATACAACAATTTTTAAAAAAACTTTCTGATAAAGTGACTAATGAACGTCAGTTTAGCTCAAGTGCACCAAGCTTCTAATCACTCTAAAGAACTATATGTGCAGGATAAGAGGCATTATCCAAGTTATCCCAAAGAGTTTACGTCTAAGGTATTTTGAGGAAGCTCACAATGTCACCAGACATTCTAGAAAAAATGCTACGGTAGAACGCCTATTTATACCCAATTGTTGGCCCAACACCTATACTAAGTGTTTGCAATTATGTCGCCACTTGTCACTCATGCCAAGTTTTTGCCAGTCATCCCAAACTGCAGAAACTTCTAAACCTTATCACTTCAGAATCTTTTGAAATCCGTGAATCAACTTTGTAGGGCCCTTCCCAGTAAACAGTCAAGGTTGCAAATATCTCCAAGTTGCCACTGAATACTTAACCAAATGGCCCCTATACAAGGCTGTTCCTAAGGCCAACGTTCTACCACAGCACATTTTTATAAATAAATTATTACCACCTAAGAACCCACACACACTATCTTTTCCAACAATAATGAATCACACTTTAACAACAAGCTGGTTGCCAAAACAGTAGCCCAATTTCAAACAATACATTCTATAACTACTTCTTACAATCCCCAGTGCAACACATTAATGGAATGGCTCAATGAAATTCTAGTGCATTCCCTGGATAAAAGTTGCATGAATAATAAATTAACTTTATTTGGGGAATGTCAACCATTGGATGGAACTTTCAAAAAATAACAGCAACCAAGCACCAAGATACATGAGAGGCATCCCAGAGTAGCCAAATCAACCTCCTGTCGCCAGCGGAATGTCAATGTAAGGGAGGGGGTACCATGAGAAGAGGCTTGTGCCACTATTAAGCACATATGAAGGAAAGGGTCCAAAGTGAGGAACCATACAAGGAACCAGGATGAGACCATCTGTCGTTGGCAGGATGGCAAATGGCCAAACAACCTGATTTGGAAGTGTTCCATAAGGTGAAAATGGAAGTGTGCACAGCTTCCTGGAGGGTGGGATAGAGCCAGAGATGGAGTCAAGGACAACCCCGTGTATCATCCAAATAGCAATCGCCACAACTAAGGCGTGGAGTGAAGGGTAGATGAGGTAAGTCAAGGAAAAGGTGAAGATGCTCTAAGATAGGCTGAAAGCCTGTGCTTATTCCTGGCAAAAGAGACGTTGAACCTTATGCCAGATCACTTGTGAGGGCAGACAATCTTCTGATTGGTGTATCAAAGTCCCATGTTGGTCACACACAACACACAAAAAATGAGAGGCGTTGGACTGCTCCGCAGTGTGGTATACTCACCTCAGGCAGTGTCACACATGGGAAAGAACCTGTGGCTGTAAAGGAGGGTGGTGAATGTACCTCCATATGTATTTCTGGGTTTCCAGGGAGTATATGATGTCCAACATTTTAAGATATTCCACATGGGAAATGGTAAGGAAACAGCGGGGTACCAAATTGTTCAGAATAACTTGCACACGGACTTCCTGTTTGAAATGGGGAGTAGGGTGACCCTCTGAGAAGTGTGACCACTGACAATGATCCTCCATTATGCGCTCCGCATATTAAGGAGGATCTATTTAAAGTGGGCAGGGGTCTCATGCGGGCCTGCAGCAGAGGGGTGAGAGGCCATATAGATAAGAAGAGAATTAGGTTGGGCGAGGTTGTGGAGGCCAAGGGTGCAGGCAAAGTTGGAGAATGCTGCGAGCAACCAGTGATGGGCCAGGAGTGTGGGGTAGGTCACTGAAGTAATCCATGTGCCAAGGATCCTAGAGGTATGGGCCATGTAGTTGAGCAGTCCTATACCACCACTGTGGTGTGGGCCAAAGAGGACCTCCAGTCACACAGGGGGAGGGCGACCTAGAAAAAGCCATCCTTGTAGCAGGGCGTACAGAGAATCAAAGAAAGAGGGGGAGGCGATTGCCTGGGCGTCATAACATATTTTGATAGGAGCATAGCGTTGGTAAGCACTACCCTGCCTGTCAGGCTGGTCTGGTGATCCCGTAGGGATGCAATGCGCTTTGTGACGTTGTCCAATATGTTTTGCTCCATTACTGAAGTGGCGTATCCACCTGACTCCAGCCATACTCCCAGGTGGCACACTAGACCAGCAGTGGGTCTTGACACAAAAAGGAGCGTGAGAGGGGAGTATTAGGGTGACCATCTGGGTAAGCTGAGATGAGACCAAGCAGCTGGATCACTCTATTGAGGGATGACGGAGACCAGTAGGCTCAGTATATACCAAAGAGATTGATTTCAGTTTTGGATGCATTGAGGGCAGCATTACTGACCCTGGAGTAACCCTGGATAGTGGACTCTAATGCACATGCATCATGGTTGCTAGAAACCCCAACCACACAATTGTCAGCGAAAACAAGCATCATGACCAGTGCTTGCCCTTTCACCTGAACACCAGAAATGTTTGCATTAACACTGCAGAGAAGTGGGTCAAAGATGAAGTTGTATAAAAGAGGTCTCAGAGGGTCACCCTGATGGAGACCCCCTAGAGGGCGAACCAAATCAGTGAGGAAACCTGGGCCTCACACTGTCATTGTGGCCAATTCAGTGAGCAACATTGCCCAACTGATGAACAAAGGGGAGGAGGAACCAGTTAAGGTAGGCCCTAAGGTAGTCCCAGTTGACCCTATCTAAGCTTTTCGTTGGTCTAAGAATACAAGCGCCCCAGTAGCTGGATATTGGCAAACATTGGCCATAGTGTGAATATTGTCTCATATAAACAACTTGGGGAAAAAGAAAAATTGCTCAGGGAAATTAACTCAGGGGCAACTTCCCCTATGCGGTTAGCCATTATTTTAGTAAATATCTTTGTATCAGTACTATTAAGGAAAATAGGGCTCCAGTTTGACAATTCTAGCTTATCCCCCTTCTTAAACAACGTTACCATGTAGGCATCTTGGCTCCCCAGGACGGAGGCGTGTCTCTAAGAGATATTTGTTCATTGAGGGTAGCATTATGGGGGTTAAATAATGGAAAAAAATTGTAGAACCCATATGAAATTCTGTCTGGACCTGGGCTCTTCCTGTAAGGTGCACCATAGATGGCGTATCAGAGTTTGTCACAAATTATTAAATGCATTAGCTTTATATAATGAGAAATGGTGTGGGTGTATGCACCAGTGAAAAATTTATCAATTTTGGTAGGATCAACTGTGTCATGGTTGGATGACATTATAGTAGGAACTGATTCTAGAGATAAGGCTGGGCGACAGGAGGCCCAGAAAGTGAAACTTCAGGCTCTCTCTGACCTGAAACACACCTTAGATCAACGCTGGGTGCAAGCCAAGCATGCCCAGGTTGATACTAATGGGGTGCAAAACGCCCAGCCTCTGATCTTGGCCCAGGCACTAAAACGAATGATTTACGTTGTATATAATGACAGTTTGATTCAGTTTATTGGAGAGCAAGGGTTTGAGTCCCGCTCAAGTTATGAAATTTTGAGCTTGGGAAAAATATGGCTTCAATTGATTACTCGAGTGGAGGCACTTTCAGTGTATTTTACTAAAATGGACGGAAGCATCTGTTTATTGGAGCGTCAAGGCTTGAGCGCACTTCCGCAGAACCTAAATTTCCCCAGTCCACTTTAAATATGTTTTTGCGACCAACATTCCTTGTTGGTCAACTTTTCTTAAATAAAAACCCCCATTATTTTACGTTTTTTTATCAATGGTTCCTTGGGCAAACTTGGTGGTGAACCTCTTCAGGGAGGTCTCCAACCATGTGGGCCACTACCTTATCTCGCAATTTACCAAAATCCCAGAGGCTCCGGTGGGCCGCCCAGGTCCCCTCCAGATTGAGGCACCCAAGCCCCCTGACGCCAAGCTACACTTGATTATGGACGCCCCTCTGGGGTCCACTCAAGCGGTGATGTTCCTTACTTACCTGGCATTATATGTTACTCTTTACACCCTTGCCTGGGGTACCCTTTGCACTGGCACCGTTCGAGGTGCCTTCCTTCCCATTCTCCTAACGGCTAGTTCCCTAGCAATGTGGGTTTGCATCCCACATCAACTTGCTGGGAATGAGAGAGTTACAGACACTCTCTTGACAAACTGGGTCAGCCGTGTAAAACTTTAATTAATAGTTTCAAGCTTTATTAGACACTTCATCCAGCATTTCCATGATGGAATTGTTCAGGCGCCTCACCTGTGTGCAGGCCAAGTTTTGTTGCGGGGCAAAAATCAGTGAAAAAAGTAGGCAGAGCACTTTTTGCCTGAAGTGATATTCTTTGTTTAAAACTGGACACAAATGCGATGTTTGTGTTGTATTATCAGCACGTTAAAATGGGCAGAGACTTCAGCCCATTTACAACCCCAGGCAGGGTTGTACCCTGCTCTGGGGACATTATTCTCCAGGTGGTCCACCTCTGCAAGGGTGCATTTAATGACTGCTGAGGCAGCCCATGAGCACCATGATGAGATATGGCATGCTTGGGAGATTGTGTCTGCTTTAAAGGTTGACCAAGTCGACAGGGGATCAGCACAAAAAGGAGTTTCAAACTCCTGTGTTATAGTGACGGTGTCCATCAAACTTGAGAATGTGGGTGAGAGTTTGGCGGGACAAAATTTACTCCACTTAGGTGCCTGTGGCACCGGGCTCAGCAGAGTAAATGACACTAAGACCATCCTGTGGTCAGAGAAACTATTTTTGTAGTAGTAAAATGTAAGATATGGGGGGAAAAAATCTTGTGGGACAAGTATGAAATCTATGTGGGACATAGACATCAGTTGCCCGTTGTGCACATAGTGACATGGTATGTTGGGTAGTGATAGCGTGTGCTTGAGGAAGGTATCAAAAAGGCCCAAGGTGGTTTTATAAATCGAAGTTTGATGTGCCCCTGTGGTGGGGCAGGCGTGGAAGGCCAGAAGTTGGTTGTTGGGTTAGCCCAATAGTTCAGGTCACCAACTACAAAGGAATTGAAGGGGAGGGGAAGGGTAGCCACAGCCTAGAGGAATTCCCAGAAAACCCATGCACAAGTTGGGGCGTAAATATTAACTATTGTGTGCACTTCAGCACCCATGAAAAGGACACAACCAGCACATGGCTATCAAGAAAGGTTATTAATCAAACATTTTAAAATTAC
Organism: Massospora cicadina; assembly: GCA_022478985.1. NCBI lineage: Eukaryota > Fungi > Entomophthoromycota > Entomophthoromycetes > Entomophthorales > Entomophthoraceae > Massospora > Massospora cicadina. The sequence continues at coordinate 8,213 of JAKSZP010000485.1, read as the reverse complement.
AGTTTGTGTGTATAAGCACCCCACAGTGCGGTGACCAAAAAGATTGGGAAGGGAGAGCATGGTTGCCCATGTGTCCTCAGCACCTTGCAGACAGTGGGTTTCCTGAATTGACAGGATGTACACAGGTAAATTATTTTTGTGAGATCTCAGTTTTATTAGTCCAGGATGGAGAGTCCTTGAGTTGGCAATGTTTAACATCCCTATTGTAAAGGAGACCCCTATCACTCCTACGAGTGAGGGGATGTCCCCTCAAGCCCTGCCACTCCATGTTGTCATGAAAGCTCAGCCTTTGCTTTTTGGTTGTGAGTGTTATAAGTGAGAGTATTTTCAGACGTATAGGTATCAACTTTGAGGGTGGCTTTAGTTGTGGTTTTGTTTTTTTGTTTAGATTTTTGATTTTTGCGCTTTTTGAGCTACCATGGATTTGTGGTGCACTGTTGAGATTATCCAACAATTCTTTCCCAAAAAACTCGCCTAATTCCATATTGGAAAATCTGCTTTCATTTGGTGCACAGGAATCCTGTGGGGATTTACCAAGCGCATTATGTGGGTCTGAGAGCTGGGCTATTCAACCTGTTTGTGTGGGGATTTGGGATTCCACCAAAGCGGAAAATACAGCATGGTCAGCCTGATTCTAAACATGGGGGATGGCGGAGGCCACCGTGGATGCTGCCTTAGCTTGTACTTGGTGTTGCTGTTTGGCTTTTTTCAATATTGTGGGGACATAAGTTTCACCTGGATATAACACCCCTGGCCCAATAAGAAGGTGACATTAGAGTCAGATGTGGGATCACAGTGGCTGGCTCCCATTGCTTCTGAGTAAGACTCATTTGGAATAATGCCCTATATGATTTGGCAAGTGTGTAACTTGTGGCCAAATGCATGCCAATGAGTCCAAATGGATGGTGGGCTTCACCTGTAATATGGAACATTTGAGTTTGTTGCCCATTAATGGTGAGAGTAGCAGTGTGTGAAATCTGAGTCAAAACTTCAGTGACCCCAGAGAATGGTTGATCACTGTGATAGCCTTACACGTGCTAAGATCAGGCATAAGCAAGTATTTTTGCATTTCAAAGGAGCAAATTTCCCCATAGCTTTGAAGTCCTGTTTGGGGATGGCTCTCAAGGACTTCAAATTTAATGGTCATTGGGAGTAAATCAAAAGTGACAAATACTTGGTTCAGTTTTTTCCTGTGCATGCACTAGGTTTTGACCACCCATTGACCATCCGGGAGGTCAGCCACCACACATACCTGTGCATCAACGTCTGCTGCTTGCGCTGTCTCAAACCCAAGGTTCAACCATCCTCAGATCATCAAGTGTGGTGCTACATACACAACTTCCAGGGAGTGGGTGCATATGTCACTGCAGAACTTCTCCCAAAGAGCTTTAAATTTATATCCAGGAAAACTTAGACCCTAAATTCCACTGATGATAGTAGCTGGGAGTGTGGAGTTTTGATATAGTGGTTGCACTTTTCTTGTCATTCCAAAATTTCCAGCAAAATACTCACCATGGGTTTTTATTTTTGTCAGGAACACTGTCTCTGGGGCATTTTCTAACTTTGGGCGGTGCAAAAACTGACCCTGTGCCTTTCACCACGATTTTTTAGCCCTTACCCAGCATTGGACGTGTACTCATCTTACCATGCAGATTATCAAACTATTAACTGTCTTGAATTAAATTGGTTGCAATTATTGATTGCAACGGAAAAGAAAAGCAAGTTGCATGAATAAAATAAGAAATAATATGAACAATTATCTAGTGTTCTTTAGACCTACCATATCATTATTTTTCTACCACTTAGCACGTCTCTTAAAAACATTTATTTAGATCTAGGTACCGTTTAATACTATTATTTAAATCTTGAAGAATAGGATCCTCACTAATCTTGTTTAAATCAATGCAAAGAAATTTCCCAGGAGCAAGTAAATCAAACAAAGCTCTAATATGATGAGCAACTCAAGGCCTTCCATAATTAATTGTGGGTTACTTAGACTTGATTTTACATGATGAGTTACTCAACTTTAAGTCCCAAAAACTCAAGCCAGCTTCAAAGGACCATTCCAAGTCTCAAAGGTCCTACCTTATGGGAACTAAAATTTGGAAACTCTTAATGGATTCTCCTACCAATCTTTTATTAATCAAAACCACATAAAGTTATATTAGTATTAAAATAAATAGGGGAGTGTCATGCTACCACCAAGGTTGCCAATACATCATGAATACTCTCTTCCTGGGTTTGCCCTTTGATCCCATTATTCAGTTTTAAATGATTTCCATTTATAAACCCAAAATCATTTTCCCTCTGACTATATTTGATTGAGCAGTTATAAACGCATGACTCTACCTTCAATAAAATAACACATTCCCAAATATGCTATCTCCTTAACTTTATCATTTCATAATTTATCATCGCCCCTCTGATTAAGGTAGTTTAGGCTAAATGCCCCATTGCAAATGCCTAACACCAACAACTAGTATGACTGATAAGTGAGATACTTGGGGTGTCACCAGTACCTCATCTCATGATCAAACTGGGTTTCCAGAGCTTCCACAATAGTCATTCTAAGTTTAGAAAGTAATTGAACCTAGCTTTTTAATTGATTAACCATCTAACCACTTAGGTAAAGCTTTCTAAGCCTAGCTAGTTAATCAAATCATTAACTGTTCAGCAAAGCATTTGAACCTATCAAATAAACTGAGTACCACTAAACATCTCTGCCAAAAATGATATAACAATTTCCATTAATTTTGTATATAATTTTCACATCTTATACATGGCAATTATATATATATATATATTTTTAGTACTAGATGGTCCCCATGGCAATTATATATTATTTGTAACAAAATCTGCCAAAAATTGGTTCCCTTCTTCATTGAATATTTTTCCAAGTTCTGTTAAAAATTGATTTAGTAACTTAGGAGATGTGAAACAAACAAGCATATAACCCATACCATGATTATATTTATGCTGATGAGTTTTTAATCACTACAACTAAATGTTGACTGTTTACTAATTTAATTCTAATATAATTTAGAGAATAAAAGGCTATTTTGGTCCTTTTAGCCTTGCTTTTCTGAAATTTTACCAGCTCACACTATTAAATAAAACGATTAACTTATTAATTAGTCAAATGACCACCAACTGCTTAGCTAACAATTTAAACTATTGAATCAACCAAATATCAAACTGCTCATTTATAACAATATACCAACAAGATATGAGAAAAACGTTTTAATATTTTAAAAAACGTTTTTTTGAAAAATTCACAAAATCTACAATTTTTTCAATAGATTATTGTATTTTCATGGGAGATACATAAGTGCTAAATTTCAAAGCTCTAGCTAGTTTGGAAAGTAATTAACCTGAAACTTTCGAATCAACCAAATATCAAACTGCTCAGTCGTAACAATATACTAACTACCATCGAAACATATAGGATTTTCACTTGCTACATATAAAATTACTATGAAAATTAAATTTTACAATAGTTTATTGTATTTTCACCGGAGATACCTATTGTGCCAAATTTCAAAGCTCTAGCTATTCTGGAAGATAGTTAAAAATCAATCGCATGATTCTACTTCAAACTGATAAACTAACAAACAGATACCCCAGCGAGTAGAGAAAAACGTTTAAAAATTGAATTTATCTCTTTTTAGCCTTCTGCCTTCTGTCGTTTACAGTTTTAATTTAGGCTGATCCAACCAATCACTTAAGTAATCTATCCAGTCATCTTTCTTCTAAGAGTTAAACAATAAAACGCAATGATGACATCATAACATGACAGTAAACGAAATGTTATAGAAAGTTCCTAATTCAAACAATGGCTAGCTAAAAATATATCATGCACTTAAACTTTTTACCTTTTGATAAAAATTTAATTTTTTTGGAGGAATAAAACTCCCCACATTGTAGTTGGGCTGGCAGAGCCAACCGCGAGCGTTTTTGACGGAAAACGTTAGGATGTGGCGGCCCACCTCCTATATTGAAGTGGCCGCCGACATCGAAGCAGAAATTCCGATTAATGGATGCAGAGCTTCGAGATTGCCTCTTAAAATTTTATCACTTACCTTTTGATCTGAATTGGTCCGATCGATTTTGATTTCAAAAGTGTGTGGCGCGAGAAAGGAACCCGAAAGTTTTTATTTGAGCTTATAGTATTAAGTTCACGATTCAGTTTTGCAGATAAGATTACAAGAACTCGGTTAACCATTTAAAAAATAAACTTGGCCAATTGGATTGAAATCCAAGTGGGAGAATAAATTAATCGTACAGCCGACAGCTGACGGTGAAAATAAAAATGGAGTACCGTTGACCATTGATTACTTTAAAATGACGCAATGATATTAATTTAACCAATAAGAATGATAATTAATTAAGCTTAAGACGTTCCTAAAACTCAAGGTATAAATAGGAATTGAAACTTTGTAGTGAGGTCGCCATTACTTCATTCAAATAAAATTTTGGAGCATACCTTGACGCGTAGAGAAAATTCAAATGTCAAGGCACATTCCGACAGCTTATGAGTATCCTGAGGTTCGGGAACCACTGCTGCCGGGTAGCGCACAGGGCTTCTTTGGGGTGGATGAGGCCCATCTAGGATATTATCGACCCAACGGGATACCTGGAACCCATTTCATGTTTCCAGAAAGTATGCCCAATTTAGTCCAGTACGGCGGGTACCTTGAAGATAACGTAAGTAGCCCGTATTCAAATTTTAATCAGCTCGAACCTGCCATAATCCAACCGCATTCCGAAACGCAAAACAATGGGATTCGCTTTATTCTTGAGGATTCCCTCCCCACCGTCACGACGGGTCAGTTTTTGAGACGCCATTCACTCCCTGAACCCCAACTGAACCCACGCGAACCCAAAGCTGGTAAAAAGGCCAATAGACAGGTGAAAAATCGTGCAGCGGCAGTTCGGTGTCGCGTGCGTAAAGCTTCTTGGGTGAAGGAAACCCGCGAGAAACTTGAAAAGGATCGCCAAACGAACAAGGCTCTGTTGAAGACCATCGCAAATCTACAGCAGGAGATATTTACCATCCATTGCATCCTTAGCACTGCCAGTTCAGTATGTCCTTCAACTTATAGGCCTCGTAATAGGCTACCCCCTGACAATATAGACTAAACTCATGCCACTTTACTGCCTTTAAATCTAAATTTGCTCAAAAATGCCTTAATAAAATGTGAATACTTTTACTAGTCATCTGGTGACCTTTCAATTTCACGACTTGTAGCTCTCATTTCATCATACTAATGGCTCAAGTAACAATAATTAAATTTGGATGTATATAAATATAGAATCTCACATAAAGCCACAATACTTTTACCTACTTTGGCTTCATTCATAGTCTTCAATAACGCATTATAACATTCTATTGCCAGGCCTCGTGTCTTTACGTCACTATACTTGGTTAGGTATAAGAAACCTAACAAAGCTTTTGGTTAGTTAAATTAGGTTTAATGTATCAAACACATTAAGCTATTTTTCTTGCAATAAAGCACCTTTCTTAGCGACTATCAAATTTGTTTCAATATAAACCTTATAATTAAATTAAATTTGTATAAACTAAGCAATCACCTGCCGAGCTTTACTTTAGGAGTAGCTAATTGTTTATAACTATTTTTATAATTTCCTTATCGCTAAAAATCTTTCTATGGGGTGGTTTATCTTTAAAACGCTGCCTAATCATCGCGGCTGCATCCCATACCGTATAAAGCTTTTAGTGGTGTAAAGAACAGTTCATGGTTTTTTCTTCAAGCGTTTGGAGCTTTTGATAGCATATAATCCATAATAGGATCTACCTGTTGAAATTAGAAAACCTTTTTTTAGTACTAGATGGGAAATTAGAAAACCTTGTCAAATAAAAATTAAATAAAAAGGTCATTATTCTCGAGTTGAGTTGTATACCATTTTTGCGCAGCGTTTTGTATTATACAATAATAACTTTACATGCAGATTTAAAGGAATAAATATATAACTCGGAGATTCGCCTTAATATAAAAAGGATCCATCTTGTTTCTTTACAGAATCGTAGCCCAGTAGCATATCAAATCAAAGTTAACTTTAAATAAGAAGTTGGGCGTTATTTGTTAAAAACCCAACAAAAAATCTTAGATTTATTTTTAATATATTATCTGATTGGGTATCTTTAATATTTATGATTAAAACTTTTTAGACATTTAGGGGAGGATACCCCAGTGGTAGAATAGGGGGACTGTGGTATAATTACTAGGATTCTCATCTTTTTTTCTCTCTCGCAAGCCTCACTTTTTAAATAAAAAAAGTGAACTGAACAAGAATTGAGGGAGCATCCAACTGCCAGTGTACACTGCAACTATAGAGCAGTGATCCATGGCCAACCACCCAAGCGTAGGGAAGTCAATCCGCCCATCTGTGCAAAGCACATAGAAACAGATGGCTTGCTTGTGATGATATTAAATAATAATGAAGGACGCCAAGATGGATGTACCATCTGACGGACTTCCCGCTGGCCTATGCCCCCACATGACTAATAATGGGGAAGGGCTGAACAACCTGTGCACATCAAATAATGATTTGGTGACACAAATGATGACAAAACGCGTGAACGCGTCAATGGGTCACAGAGACCTTGCAACTAGCGCGGATAATGGGGCAGACTCCCCTGGATCAGTGTCTGCCAACAACCAGACAACAGGAGTTACCCTTGGGGAGCAAGGCCTGATGCCAAGAACAGCGGTGTCAGGAATATTCCCTACCAAACCTCAACTATTAGAGGGGATTGGGGCCTCGCAGGGTAAGAAAATTTTTATGAAAAAGACAAAAAATCCAGACAAAGTATTGGTTGGATCTGAAACTGACTCAGATTTTATCACCAAAAGTCAGCTGCCTAAACTGACTGAGCAATGACAAAATTTTTTTTCTGCCAATATGGAGAAACTTACCAAATTTGCTCAGAGTATTTGAGTAAAGGAGAAGTTGGGCACCAGTTCTGACAAGGCCCAGTTGGGGGAGAATGGTCCTGACCAAAATTGATCTGGCAACATGAGCAAATTGTCAGGCATGATCCCCAATGCACCATCAGGTGCAATCCCTGACAAATTTGTGTCAATAGTGGGGTCTAGCTCAACCAAGAATTGACAGCTGAATCTGGATGGACTATCAGGAACAAACCCCAACAATTTCAAGCAGATGGAGGGAGCTAGATTAGCACAAAGTCAATTGCCAAACCAATACAAATTATTAGGGACTAACCCCAATGGGGGTGAAGCTATATTGGGGACTGAATCTGAGGGGTCAGACACTTAAGAAAAGTTGGCAAAAAAAACTAAAAGTGCTACTGGAAGGGGCTGAAACCCTGACAGCAGTCAAGTTGGCAGCCAGGGCCCTAGTGAAATACCCTGATTCAGACAGATATGTTAACATGTTGCAGCATGTCTGCCTGCAAAGTCAAACAATGGGAGGCCTTCCAGTTTCCATACTCAATGGTGACTCAATGGGTCTCCAAAAAGTATCAAACCAGCCATCATGGCTACGTGGTGAGACCACAAGTTTTCCACCAGAGTAGCCAAATGCTGGCTTGATACCCAAATCTTGATTGACATGGTGGTACTCTTCAAGGCATTGCAAGTTTGGACTGAAGATACCCTGGAATGGATGAAAATCCTCATGGAGAACAAGGTGATTGAGGCTGCAATTCATGAAGATTTAAAACTGGTGGATGCAAAGACCTGGATGGATGCTGGCATCAACCTTTTAAATGCGATGGAGCATAACAAGGCTGGTATTACAGCATGATCTGCTCAAGCTGTTGGGAGCTTGGGCCTCAACCCAACAGAATTAGCCAAATATGTGAAATGATTCCCAAATGTCTTGACCACCCTTGAATGGGCCCGACACACCATTTCAGTAGATATGGCACTGGAATAGTATAATACCACATACTCCCCAGAGGAAGTACTACTGTGGATCATGGCTGGGTTCAAGGCTACTGAGGCCCTACACTGGTCGTACACCCAAATCCCACCAGCTACCACATCAGACCTGATGAAAGCGGGCTGGACAAAGGAAAAAGTGGTGGAGTGGGGACTATTCTGGGATTGGTTGCCAGAAGAGGTCATCAACTGGTCCGCCAACTGATTCACACTGATGGAAATGAAATACTGGTTCTGAGTGGGGGCCAGTATGTACCTAGTGCACGAATGGGTGGAGCTGGGAAT
>JAKSZP010000484.1:0-71029 GCA_022478985.1 Massospora cicadina | reverse complement strand
TCAACCTGCCCCAGACAAGTTGGGAGCAAAGCCCAAAAAGCGTGTACATCTTATAAAGAATGCTTCCAAAGTCAAATCATTGGAGAAACTCACCAATGGCATTGGGCCATTGAAAATGCTGACGTGAGTTTGAAACCCTCCCTGGCAATACTGCAACCCCCTTCCAATAGTTCTAGTTCAGTCCAACGAGCCCTGGAGTGTTTGAGTACAGGCAGTTTGGGTGTCCCAAACCCATTCCTAACCTCATGGGACCACCCCTCTATGGGGTGGCCTTGGGAGGTTCCCGCTGCCTGTCAGGTGAGATGCCATCATTCTAGTCATCTTAACCAAAGAAAGCTGGCAATTTGGGCATCCGCAGATGAACTAACAGTGACTTGGCCCACTTCTGACGATTTTGAAGTTGGTTCAAAATAATCTATTTTCCCCATTACTTAAAGTTTGTCAAGGTAGGTGAAGCTCAAGGGCCCCAATCCCAAGCTTGTCTAAGCTATTCACCAAATCAATTGTCTATTTAAGCAGTCATAACACACTAAGAAAATTGACGGTTGATTTCCCAATTTTAAACTCAATAAAATCCCGTTTCAAAAATCTGATTTTTCCCTTATGACAAATTTTAAACCCCCCATTTTGATCCCAATTTTCCCAGCACCCAAACTCATGGGCCCCGGGCTATGTCAGCCTGGTTTGTTGCTAGGTTGCTATTTACAATTATGACCTTATGACTTTTGCTGATGAATTTCCTCATTACACAATTTAAGGTCGCTCAGGTAGCAGCGCATCTGGCATTCAAGTTTGCCTTCTGGGTGTTCAAGCATCCATCTGGGAAAGCTTGTCTAAACTTTATCTGCTGCTTTTGTGACAACTAGTTTGCATGATATACAAAGACACCTATAGACTTGTAACTGTTCAAGATGCAATTTTTAAGAACAGAGGAATTGTACCATTTGGAAGTGATAAATTAAATGTGAGTTGCGGGATGGCATATGTCAATACCCTCCTAAAACTCTGCCCTCACTCGTTATGAGTTAATTTGGGGAGGAACCCACAGAATATATGGTTACCTAAAGACCAATGCATCAACCCAACCGTGCTGTACCACCCTCAAACTCACTTTGCCTCCCTCTGTGAAGACCCAACTTCTGATCAGAGTCAGCCTCACCAAGTAACACATAACATTAGATCAGTGCTTCATCAATGACTTCTGGATCTAAAAGTTACTATCCAGGTTCCAGTGGTTTAATTTGGTTATCTTCCTAGGTTTAATAAGCATTGTAATGTGCAGTCATTCATGAAAATGTTCAAGATGGTCATTCATGAATATAATGAAAAGTTTTAAAAATACTTTTATTATTAACTGTTTAGATGACTGGAGTTGAGATCTGATTATGCTATACTTATCTGAAAACATTGGACCTTTGCTGATGTGTAAGTGCAGTTTTATGAGAGTTCAGAAGCCCTGAACGTTTGGCGACTTGGAAGACTGAATTTATGACTACTCAGTTTGCGAATTGATAATGGGTTTGTTCCATAAACTGAGTAGTCATAAATCTCAGGTGTTGTTAGGCGCCAAGGCCATGTTGGACTTTGACATTAAATTTGCACTCCAAAATGCCACAAAAAATTTACTGAAATTGCACCGCTCTCTGCTTCTGGAGATCATGAGAGAATTAAATACACCTTTATGATTGAATATTTGAATAGATGTGAAGTTACATTTAGACCACACAATGTCAATGTAAAAACCAGTTAACCTCCTTGTGTGAATGGGGGTAGTGGGACCTTGGAGAGCTTTCCTCCTTATCAAAGAAATTTTGGAAACCATCATGGTCTATCTGAGATAACTCATTGGATCTGCAAAAACTAAGGGACATTATGCTGCCACCTGTCCTAAACTGTCAAGAGCGCATCTCTAACGCTCATTTCCAGTAGAGGTGGGGGGCGAGGGCCCACCCCCTGCTACAGAACCCACCGCTGAATAAAAGATAAACAAAGTACCACACAGAAGGATGATGCACAGAAAGCCCCAAGCAAGGAGGGCACACATTTGACTAAATTGGACTTGTTAGAGATTGGCAAACAAAGATAAACACGTGGACATAAAAAACAAAGTTGAACAGAGCTTTTAATAAACCAGACGACCAACAATAAAAGTTGGTCTTGTGAAACATAATTAAACACTGGGGGAAAATGTCTATTGGTAGAAATGGTGCCAAGCCTAAACAAAACAATAGGCACACGCTTTATTAATTAGGGTTCTGTAACTTGAGATTGTCCAAACTAAAGTTATAAATAATAGATTGACTTGTCCCAACTTAGCAATATAATATATAGAACAGGTTTCAAATCCCTGTTCCTCTAGTAACCATAACAAACTGTCAGCATTGAATATGTAGCTGGTGCGTTTTAACGCCCAGGATGTAACACTAAGCTGAGCATCATGCACATCCCCAGAACCAACCTGGGTATATCTCGCTTGTACCTAGCGTTGGTCCAGGGTATGTTTTAAGTCAGGAAGGCCTTGCAGCTTGACTCTTTTGGCCTCCTGACGTCCAGTCTTGTCCTTGCAGTTTGTGCCCTCAATTATGTCATGTAGCCATGACATTACCCTCTTATTATTTTGGGGCTCCACCCCTCCTCCAGGGGCTTGCACCAGGGAAAAGTTCTTGTGGTTCAGGGCCAACTTCATGGAGGCAATGGTTTGCCTTGACTGAGGTTATGCGGCCTCAGGAAAACGCTTATGAAAAACTCTAATCAGACCTTGGGCATGGGCACAGTTGCATGTTAATACCCAACTGTTTTCCGCTGCATCAAATCCCTTCCAGGATACTAGGTACTCAATCCTTTTTCTTACTATGCGTGAAGCTAAAATCTCCTCCGCTTCCCACTCTGGCGCCCAATCAATGAGATAAGCCTTTGGAGTCTCTAGTGGGGGCCCCTCAAATAATGACATCTTGCTTTCATGAAAGACTGCAAAGATCTGAAATGAGGGGGGAGATCCAACTGGTACAAGGCGTGGCCCACCTTTCTAACAACATGGTAAGGCCCAATCCTCTTTGGTCCCAACTTTTTGCATGGCTGCTTGATAGAGATTTTTTGAGCATCAAGCATCACGAGATCCCCTTCCTTGTATGCAGGACCTGTCCATCTCTTTCCATTGGCGTTCTCCTTATGAACTTGCATTGCCGCCTCCAAATTCTTGGAAACCCCCTGTTGTTTTTTTTGCTAGACTTAGCAAAGTCCACCACCGCTTTGACTTTGGATCCACAGATGGGCTCCATGTTGAAAGCGGGGGTAAACCCATGGTTGGTGAAAAATGGGGAACAACCAATAGACGCATGTTACAAGTTGTTATAGCTGAATTGTGCCATGGGAGATGAAAAACCCAATGTGAATGATCTGCGGTGGCGTAACACCACAGGAAATGATCTAAGCACTGGTTCACTCGTTCAGTCTGCCCATCTGATTGAGGGTGATAGGCAGTTGAATGGCAGGGGCGAACTTGCAGATTATTACACAACTCTTCCCAAAAAACAGAAACAAACTGGGGCCCCAGATCACTAATTATCTCCTGGGGCATCACATGAAGGGCGAACACATGAGATACAAAGAGCCTAGCCATCTCTGCCATGGCTATCATAGTTTTACAGGGAATAAAGTGGGCAAACTTTGTGAAATGGTCTACTACTACCATAACGGCATCGTAGCCATCAGACAAAGGTAACTCCACATTGAAACCCACCAATAGGGAAGTCCAAGGTCCTACAGCCCTTTTAATTGCAACCAGCAACCCCGCGAGGTGCTGGTGATTTGGTTTCATTTAGTTTTATACCAGGCACTCCTTATAATACCTGGCAACCTGCGCAGCAAACCCCTCCAATTGTAAGTGGGGCGTTTCAATTCTAGAGTCTTCTCCTTTCCAGGATGTCCAACGGTGACCCCATCATGATGGTCCCAGATGATTTTCAGGCAAAGTGTTCCAGCAGGAAACCATAGGCACCCCTGAAACCACACTATCTCGTCATTCACGTGGTACCCTCTAGTAATATCTTCCTGATTTAACTTGCTCTTGGCGAGGACCATAGTATATTCTGCTGACAAGGGCTGTGAAAGGACCACCTTTCTGAACATACCATATTCCTCCGCATTTTCCAGAGGAGCAAGCGCTGACCCATGGGTCAAGGGAGAGGGATGTTGGGACACAATCTTACCCAGCGGAATCATCAAATTGGTGTTATGTACCTCTACCTCCTTCATATCTGGAGCTAGTGCAGGTAACAGCTCAAAGCATCCGCCAAACAATTCTCCTTCCCCTTTGTAAACTCATAAGAAAGCACAAATTGGGTCAGAGTCTCATGCCAGTGAGTTTGCCATGGGGCCAGGATATGAGGTGCGCTGTAGTACAACAAGGCATGGTGATTTGTACAAATGCAGAATGGTTGGGATGAGCCATGCAAGTGATGACGCCAATAAGTAAGCTCCTCAACCACTGCCAATAACTCCTTGTCATAAACGGCATAGTTTAACTCAGGCAGGGACATCTTACAAGAATAAAATACTGAGCTCTATTCCATCTTCTCCTACTTGTAATAAGGCAGCCGCAATGGCGAAATTGGAGGCATCAGAAGCCACAATGAACTCCTTGTCAGGATTGACATGGAAAGGGATGGACGTAGAAAGCAGGGTGCACTTTACCACTTATAAGGCATCCTGCAACACCTGGGACCACTAGAGCACTTTTGCCCCACTCGCCTTATACAAGGATCCACCACCTCAGAAATACTGGTGTGAATTTTTTAAGGAACGTACACATCCCCAAAAAGCTCCTCAATTTCTTGACCAAAGTTGGGGTGGGTTACTCGCAAATCGCCTTCTCCTTATCTGGATATCATGTGGCTTAGGTTAAACATGACGTTGCCAAGTAAGGTGACCTGGGAATTAAATAACTCACACTAGCTGATTTACAGCGTAAGGTTGGATGCCCTTAAACTCTCTAATAATTGCCGCAGGTGATTTGCATGAGACTCATGATTAAGAAAAAACACCAGAATATCATCCATATAGGCCACCACACACACAGCAGGTCCCTCAAGGCCGCATCTATATGACGTTGGAAGATAGCAGGTGCATTTTCAAGCCCAAAAGGCATAACCTGAAAATGAAAAATTTCTTTTCTAGTTCATAACGCGGTGAGCCACTCCTGGCCCCTCTTGATCCGGATCTGATTGAACGCATTTAAGCATCCAGTTTGGAGAAGACTCTGGCCTTCTCCACATAGCGAGCAATCTGAGAGTCTAATGGGGTGGGATGTAAATCTTTTATAGTGAAACTGTTTAAGTTCCCATAATCTACGCATGGGCATAAAGTACCATCAGCTTTCTCCACAAAGAGAAGTGGGGAGCATACTGGAGAGTTATGCTGAAATATTGTGCCTTTAACTAACTGCTCTTTGGCCCACACATCCAATGAAGATTCCTCCCTTACAGTCAAGGGGTAAATGGGAGACGATATATGAACCAGATGCATGGTGAGTTTGGACTCACAATCAAACTCTGAATGAGATGGTAGCATATTGGCTTAAGCCGCATCAAAAGAAGATTTCAGCCCCTCCAAACAGGAAGGTAAGTGTACCTCCAAAGAGGGCTTCAGCAGCAGAGCTAGACTGAGTGCGTTGAACTTGGGCCAGTAGGAAAATTGTCATGAGAGTTAGCTTCAGGCAAGGGGATAACTAATTGATGACCGTTCTTCAAAGTTAAGGACAAGGTGTTGTCTGTCAAGTTGGTTCTGACGCCAAACTTTCGCCACCGCTACACTCCCAGAATAATGGGGTATAAGAGGTTTTTGATTGCTTAAATGTGGCCAGCCAACTGATATTTACCAACTTATTAATCCACTAACCCTTAGGACCTTCAGCGTGTAAATACCTTGGGAAGCCGCTCCCCTAACCATACCACCTGGCAAGTATTTTAACTCAAGATTTTTGGTTAGGTATTGGTCAATAAAATTCTCAGAGGCTCCTGTATCCACCAAAATTGTTGTGATGATTTTCTCTAAAGGGGATGAAATGGCAACAGGAAACAAAAAATATCCATAATGGTCTTTATTCATAGCAGACAAAGCAAACACTACACCAGAAAAATCTTCATCAGGCATAAGCATGCCTCCAGGATAAGTATTTGCATCATAAAATGGAGAGGGATAGTTGGCTATTCTTACTACTGAGGTCATATATCCTACCATAGCTTCAGCAGTTGCATAAACATTTTTATCTTTTAAAAAGTAACTCCTTTTCCACCGCCTGTGTTCTGCAAATCTTGGTAGGAGTCAAGCGCGGGTCCTATGGGGTATTTGGTATATAGAAATGGGTTCCATGCTAAAGTTTTCAGTGATAATATTTGACTCGTTTTTATTTAAGAGATTTGCATTATAAAACGCGTTTTCTGGTGTTAACAACCCCAGGCTAGATTCGTTGGCCAGTTTTAAATTGTTATCCAAGGCCATCACCACCAGGCCCTTCATCAATGACACCTCCTGCATCATCCAAACGCGGTGCAGAGGTAATTCATTTTAATTAAAATGTTTATAAATTTTGGGGCTAGAATCACTCAGACTCTCAAATTCCGCCGAAATGGGGAGGAAATTGGTGGGAAGCTCTTCCCTGTTCAAGGAAAATCATTAATTGTGAGCGCAATAAATATAGGGGCAGTGGCAGGTGACATCATCATGGTGGAATATACTGAAACATTTAATTTAAATTTTGGGGCTGGACCCCTGCTTGCCTTTGACTTTGGTCAAAAACAAAGGAATTGAAGGATAAGATTCCTCCTTTTCAAAAGCGCACGTGAGTTTTTGGGGCTGGTATTAATAAGGGCAACCCTGGGTGAGACAATGACAGACAAATTAGCTGAACTTTCCAGGTTGGGGCGGGAAAATTGTCCCAAAAACCCTTAATCAGATGTCTAAAGCCAGCGGGGGAAGCGTGGCTCACTAGAGTGTTCATTGCAGAGGCTTCCAAAATGACCCAGAAAAATGACATTTGGGAAATGATGGACATAGTAAGCCCAAGACACAGAGAGATTCATGAAAATAAGGGCACATGAAATGACCAACACCACAATGCATAAATGAGCCACAGTAAAGCACAAAAAAAGGCACAGGGTTGCTCTGCCCCAAAAGTCGCTTCAAATTCTCTATGCTCTTGGACACCCACAACACAGTTTGATATATGTAAAACATCCAGGCAAGTGCCCTGGGTAGAAGCAGACGCAGCACCCAACTCCTGGAGGAGGGGAGTCAGGGCTGGTTTTATTATTATAAGGAGAAGAAGTGGTGGGAAACTTGGAAACCCAAGCAACTGGACTTTGAACGGTCCATACCTACCATGTACTCACCAAAAGGGTGGAGGTAACATCATGTACAGAAAAAGAGAAATGCCAAGCTGGTACACCGCCAACAAGAATGAGACCACCATGGAAAAAAGTGTCTCAATCACAGTGCACAACCCAAGCTCCTGATACTACTATGAAGACTTTCCACTTGGAATAAGTTTCAGCGAGACCAAAAATATGGTTGGTCATCTAATGTCAAGAGCGCGTCTATAATGCTCCAGTTTCAGTAGATGTAAGGAGCGAGGACCCACTTCACTTCTATGGAACCCGCCACTGAATAAAAGGTAAACAAAGCACTTAGAAGGACGGTGCACAGAAAGTCCCAAGCAAGGAGGCACAAATTTGACTCAATTGGACCTGGTAGAGGTTGGCAAACAAAGCTAAACACGTGCACATAAACTACTATAATAAAAGGGATATTTTAATAAACCAGATGACCAACAAGAAAGTTGGTCTTGTTAAATATAATTAAACACTGGGAGGGAGTTGTTTAATAGTGGAATTAGTGCTAAGCCTAAGCAAACAAACAGGCACACACTATTAAAAAAAGAAAAAAAGAAGAAAAAATATTTGAGGTGGGTTAACCTTGGGACAAGTATACCACGCTGAGAATTTTTCTAGCCAGTAAAGGTTTCAAACTCAAAACCTACACTAAGGTGAAAGCAGATTTACCTGCCAGACTAACCACCCTTAACAGGCACACACTATTATTGGCCAAGGCCCTGTAACTTGAGATTGTATAAACTCAAGTTTTAGATTGTATATTGACTTGCCCTTACTTAACAATATAATATACAGAGCAGGTTACAAATCCTTGTTCCTCAAGTAACCATAATGAACCATCAGCGCTGAGAACGTAGCTGGTTTGTTTCAATGCCCAGGCTGTAATGCTAGGCCAAGCATCACACACATCCCCAGGACCAACCTGGACATATCTTGCCTGTACCCAGCATTGGTCCAGGGTTTGTTCTAAGTCAGGAAGGCCTTAAAGATTGACCCATTTAGCCTCCTGACATCCAGCCTTATCCTTGTAGTCTATGCCTTAAATTATGTCATGTAGGCATGACATAAACATCACCATGGGGTGAACCTTGAAACATATCATGAGGATGACAGCCAGGGAAAAGAGCTTCAACAGTATAAGGGGGACGTTCTACTGACTGTTACCCTCAAGTTTGTCTAAAATACAGAAAATGTGACTTACTCTTCTACTCAAAAACATGGTCAGAGCATCCCTATGGTTTTGGACATCACCAGAAGTCAACAAGCGGCCATGGTTGAGAAGGACAAGAAGTTGTCACTAAACCTTATGCTACCAAATCGTTGAACATAATCAATTCAGAGACAATGAAGAGCCTCAATCTTTACCTCTACAAGGAGTTAAAGTTGCACTATAAACCAAGTCTTTGAACACTTACTTTAACTGATGTATGAGAACAGATCAAGACAATAATTAACTAGGATAGTACTCCTTTCCATTCTCAAAATAAACGAGAGATTCAAGTTACTTTTCTAATTGTAATTATAATAATATTTGCATAAACAAAGTTCAGGCGTGAGCCATTTTTGACAGCAGCACTCTATGAATGTAATACTTAGCCAATTTGCAAAATGGTTTAGACTAGCTCCCAATATAGCTCACCATCAATGATATGGAACTGCTGGCCTTGAGGGTACCATTAGTGAAGGAGCATATAGTGTGCTATCAATGGGGTTCGGCTCTCTGCAGGTTAGTGCCCCTGCTATTGTGCTTCCCAATAACAACTACCAATTTCTTGTTGGTACTAGCTTCCTTAGATTTTTAAGAGTTAATATAAGTTACAACAAGATTACTTTACTATTCTAGGTCAAACATTTCTCCTTCACTATTTAAGTGATAATTGGGATTCTTTAATCCATAGGAATAATTTAAATTGTGATTTATGTGATTGTGTAGTCCCCATCCATTGTCAACAAGTAGGTTTTTAAGTTTTATCCTGCCATCATTCTTGAGAATAAAAGGTAATCCCCTTAGAGCTTCCAATTATTTTGTTATATACCCTGGAGAACAGCATGTGATGTCCACTAAATTAAATTTTGAGCTACCTGAAGGGTTGGTAGGAAAGATTTATTCCTCTTGGCAATAGTTGAGGCCCAAACATCTCACAGCTCCTGGCATAATCTCGTCTGGCCATAAGAGATCTGTTTAGTACTTGTCAACCTAAATGCCTCAAAAATATCCATCAATAGAGGACAGAGAATCATGTTTGTAAACCTCATTCAATTGAAAGAAATTTGTGAAGTATATAAGTTCAGAAGCTTAACAGCGGTTGGCTTACCTGACCCAGATTAAAGAAATTGTGCAGTCATTGCCCATGAGCAACTTTATGGACTAACTGAGGGTCATAAAAACCAAGCGTTAATTCTTATATAAAAATATGCCAGTTTTTGCAGAGGACAAATATGACCTCAGATGCACTGTGGGGATCCAGCACCACGTTGACATTGAGGATGTGAATCCCATCTGTTCATGACCAAGTTAGAGAAGTAAAGCTGCCAAAAAGGTGGCACAAATAGAGTTAGAGAAGCTACTTTATCAAGGAATTTTTATAAAAAAGATTCAGCAGTAATAGGAACCACCACGCATGATATCAACCTAATCATCCTTTTTAACTCTATATCATTAAGTAAATAATGCCAAGAGGGGATGGAGGAAATTATCTTCGTCCTAGTCAGAACAGGTTATTACCAGTAATGGAATTTCTACCCCACCTTAGCTTGTAGTTACAGGTGTGCAAAACTACACCTGATTTCCTGTATCAAGGGATTATTAAGCCCTCAAGAAGCCTATGGGCCAATACAGTGCTCATAGTTAAGATGGCTCTAATAGAGTTGTCATCGATTACTGACGTCTATATAGCATAACTAAAATGAATTCCTATCTTTTATCTTGAATAAATGACACTTTGGATCAGTTAGGGGGAGCTAAATATTTTACTGCTTTAGATCTCATCAGTGGATACTGGCAATTGACCTGCCTCCTGAAGACCAGGACAAATGAGCAACTAACTCCTCTCAAGGATTGTCCCAACCAACTTAAATGCCCCAAGGATTGTGCAATGCGCCAGAAACTTTCCAACAGCTGATGTAAAATATCATGGGAGATTTAAAGATGAGTTTCATTTTGGTTTACCTTGACAGTATAAATGTGTCCCCAAAAACGTTACCCAACATCTAGCGCATTTTTAAAGAATTCTATAGAGGTTGTCCTGAGCTCAGTTAAATATAAAGCCTAGTAAGTGCCCGTTTTGAAGTCCCAAATGGAATATCTGGGACACATTGTTGGTACTTAAGAAATACAGCCACAACCCCAGATTTTCGAGGCCATCAATCACATGAGAGAGCCTGAAAGTAAGTGAAATATCCAAATTTTCTTGGAATGGTTGGATATTAACACCAATCCATCCCATAATTTGCACAATTCTCTGAGCCCTTAAACCACATACTTTGAAAAGGAATTACCTTCCAGTGGTCACAAGAATGCAAAGACTATTTCAATTAGTTGTGGAGAGCTTTAACTGAAGCCACTGTTCTGAGATACCTAACTTTGAACGGTTTTTCATAATGTAGTCTGATGAATCCCTCAAAGCTATAGGAGCAGTACTTTCCCAGATAGAGGATGATAGGGAGGAGCACTTGGTAGCTTTTTGAAGCTGTACCCTAGACAAGCACAAACATAATTACATGGTAAATAAGTGAGAATGCTTAGCTGTCATATATGCTTGTAAACAGCTTTAAGTCTACATCATGGAACTCAGAGTATAATTGTCAATGACCATGCTTCTTTGAAGTGGTTATGTGCTCTCAAAAAACCTGAGGGTCAGTTAGCACTATGGGCCTTGAAATTACAGGCTTATGGCTATGAGATAGTTCATTGCTCATAAGGCATTCCTATCAGAATGCCAATGGGCTTTTGCAACTGCCTGTTACCGCATCCCTCACTCCTTTTTTGGATCAACTATCTAAAAAGATGTAAGCAAAAAATTAAGCCAACAAGAAACTGGTGATTTGGCGCACTCTGAATTCAGCTTATAAAAGATACTGAGATTTGGGATGGACAACTATACAAAATTGTGGGGAGTGACTGAAGGCACTACCCTCCACCTTCTGCCCGTCTGGAGATAATCATGCAAGCTCATTGTGCTATAGGGAGTGGAGCCTTGAGAAGACCTTAAAACTAATTCAAAAGGGTGTTATTAAGAATCCATAAGGCTCGACATTCAAGATTTTTTATTTGAAATGCCACAAATGCAAGTACATCAGCCTTATAAAAGCCATGACTACTTATAAGCTATTCAAGCCTAAAAGGACCTGGCACACAGTGTCTATTGATGTACTAGAACCTTTCCCGATTATTGCCCTTAACTTCAAATACATCATTGTAGCCATCAAGCATCGCACTAAGTGGGTTGAGGCTTGGTTCCTCAGGGAGGAGCAATATCCACTGCAAAGTTTATAATGGAAAAATAATACACCAGCACGGTTGTCCTAAAGTTATCCTCACGGACAATGCCAGTATTTCACCTCACAAGTTGTTCCTACCTTAGTGAGTTAATGGGAATCTGGGGGAGTTCTCACTGTCCCATTTTATACTGAGTCCAATGGAATGGTGGAACGCGCCAATTGTAAATTAATACAAACTCTTATAAGGTTTGCCAGCAAATTCTTCATTATAATGGGCCATATATGTGGATTCAACCATTTTCACATATAATATTAGATACCACAGCGGTACAGGGTGCTCATTCTTTCAGCTTTATATGGTCATCAGCCTGCATTGCCACCCTTATCAAATTTCATTGTCACTGATGAGGATGATATGTTTCCAACCACATATTTTGACCAACTGGTGAAATCCCTAATTAAGAATTTGACTAAGGCCTATGGGGCATCCTAAACTCAAATAACCATTCAGAAGGAGAAGGATAACTTGCATTGTTTTAATGTAGCAAGTTTTGCAGTCAGTGATTGAGTCACTTACTGTGGCACTTATGGATCCAGAAGGACGCATAGGTTAGTTACTCTATGGAAAAGGCCACATGTTGTACTTGATCAAGTCGCTGCTGAAGCATACACTATTTAAGCTTTATTGATGGACAAATAGTCAATCGTGCTAATGTCACGTTTCTCTGACCTTATTAAGAATCTGATAACCCTCTCAGAAATTGAGTGGAAGTTAAGTCAAGGGGTGTTGGATAATCAATTGGCTTGATTCTCAATCTTTGAATCAGGAATGAAACTTGAACCTAAATTCATTTTGATTTTTTTCTAAAATGGTTTGTATTGAAGTCACCTTATGACATCCCATTCAAACCCTTTCTAACCCTATCAATCCCTTTGCAAAATCTCATTGTATGATAGTTAATGTTCCTCATTATGAGAGTGCTACTGATCCTTTATTGAAGTGATCCAACCAAAAATATCTGCCTATTATAGATAAAGGATTGCCTCATTTTATCAAATCTTTTCATCTATTTGTGGAGTTTTTTTAGCAAAGTCTAATATACTAAAGGATTGAGTTCTTCACCATGCAATCATTCTATACAGTAAAAGATATAGTTGAATTGGCTAACCTTAACCTGTGCAGTAGCAAGCAAATGGACATTTGCGACAGAAGACAATCTGATTGATGGTGCAACCCACTCAATGAATATTGTATTTGTTAGAGAATATGACTAGATGGGAAGTTCGCCCTTGGTCACATTTAAAGATGTACAAGAAAATAAAGTTAAAAAATAGCAAAGCTTGACATCTGGCCTGGATTTCCAATAAAGAAGTTCAAGACTTACTTAGTGGAGTCATAAACCAAGGAGAAAGAGCCAGCTGCAAAAGGGAATCCGCTGTGGACAGGACTCTTGTGAATTTATATGAATTTGGTGCTCTCCTGAGACATATGGATTAAGTGAAAATATATCCTGATAAATCATGCAATTTGTACACCCAGTTTACCATATTGTGCACATTTTAGGAGTCCACAACGAAGAACTCCATCATCATATTAATACCCAATGGGCCTTATAGATGGCCTAAAACAGGTATATAATTTAGCATCTCAAAGTTTAGGGGACATCTGCCAATTTATCAAAGTGAATCATTCCTATATCATGCAACTCTATAATCAAATAGACGACCATCGATCCTAGGGTCATAATTATGTAGAGAAAGCTATGGAAATCCTAAAAAGATATTGAAAAATATGATGATAGAACCCAGATATTACTTAAAGATATTGTCTAAGAACTTTGATGACAAGACGCCAAATAATATGGTGAAAAAGTGGCACCAGCTTCTACTAACCATAATGATGAGGAAGAACAGATTAAGCACCTCGAATCTCAACTGGAGCATGCCTTAAACGGATTGATGAGCTCAAAGCCCATAAACCTCAGAGGCTCTGTCAGTATCACAAAGTCTTACTTCACGAATAGACTGTGTTGAGAAGGATACGGAATCCCGTGCAACTCAGATGTTTATTTATTCCATTACTAAGTGACTCAACAAATTGTATATTAATATGAGAGGCAAATCGCCTAGTCAAGAGGATATTTACCAAATCTACCATCACCTCAATGAAGCTTAGAAATTCTGGAATATTCTTACAGAAGAGCCAAAAGCCATGACTGATAAGCCTCCTCAGAGCATTGAATGCCAACAGATGAAGGAGGATTAAATTTGGTGCATTAGAGTATTAGAGGATGAAAACAAACTCTTAAAAATTTACCAAACATCCTCTTGTCTACTAATTCATATTCTGAATATCCGTTTTAAGAACTTGGATAATGATGCAGTTACTCTCAAAAGAAGAATTGATCTTCTGGATGGCACAACAATACTTACTCTAGAGGAAATGGAGCAGCATCTCAATCCTCTACAGGATCAAATATGTTGACTCTCACATCAAGTTGAACAGAGCGATACTTGTACTGAAATTACTGAATTGGAAGCTCTTGGAGTACACGTTGTCACAGTATTGGAAAACACTACCTTTAAAACTACTCCAAAAACAAATTTACGCCTGAAGAAGGGAGTATAACATATTTACTATACGTCTATGAAGCCACGATGGAAGGTGATACTGATCATCAAAAGATAAGCACTTTTGACTTGTTTAAGCCATATGGATCAGGGGATATGGTGCTTCACATGGATGACCTGAAGACTTGGAGTGAAGTGAAGGAAGAGTTTATAAAAATAATTCAGTTATAATTAAAGCTTGAATATGAAGAAACAGTATTAATGAGAATTGTGCTACGGCAAAGTAAAAACCCTGGCCAAATTTGCAGATCAATTCTATACAGAGGCCCAAATGCTAATGACTTCTAAGATGCTTACATTGGACGATGCCATAGCTGCCGTTATTGCTGGTTTACATAGTAATCCTGGCCTAGCCATGCACATCACATCTGTCAAACAAAGCTATAAAACTGCTTTAGATATCAAAGAAATCCTGATCAATGTGATTTAGATACACATGTGACAATCAAGTTCATCTCAATTGTTACATTTTGACTCATATTTGGATTTTCAAAACTGAGTCAAATCATTCTAAAAATACTTTTGGATCAGTCATTTTTGGGCGTTGGGTTGTGCCTCGCCTGAGTTGTAGATTAGGCTCATATGAGCCTAATAAATTATCCAGGTGGGACCCCCAAAGGGCAGCCTTTATAAGGCGCGCCCTCCAATTCCAAAGCTCACTTCAGAATTTTACCCCTAGCATTCCCTTCCTAGATGCATTGTCAGTTGCTCCCCAGATGAGCTCTGGTCGGTGGGCCCTTTTTATCTCCTGAATAAAAACAAAGGTTGTTTTGGGGTTTGCATACCCCGCTTACCTGTTGGTCTTTTTTGGGTGTCCAGTTTCGAGGAGCTTTTTGAGTGGTTGTGTCAGACCAATCCCATAGGACTTTGCATAACCAACCAGTAGTAGGCAATGTTTAGCGCTGTCAGTGCCCCAAAACTTTCCCAACTCGTTTAAGCTGCTTTGGTTGCTTGTTGGTGCGCCAAAGAATTATTTTATTATACAGTGGTCAGAACTGGGGTTTTTAAGTCCATTACATCATTCCAAAGTTGAATGTGCACTGCATGCCTCTGATCCCCGGTTCAGCTGACCTCAGTGATCACTTGGTCCTTGTTGTCAAGGAACCAGAACCTGTGGGAGCCAGTGACTGATGGCCAATCCTGGACCCTTTTGACCGTCAGCTGAAAATCCCAGCAGGCCTCCCACTCACCAGGGATACAGTTGGTACTGAGGGGACCTGTCCCAGTAAGGCTCCATCACCAACGTATGGCTCATCCAGAAAGGGGATGGCTGTCCAGCTGCGCTGTACCACGCGCCCCCCTCGCGCTTCTGTTAGAGAAAGTGCCTTCCTGGTCAGGATGGGAAGACCATCGCCAACATTATCCTGGGAGGGGGTGCACAACACAGCCAAGTGCTGGGCGTGCATCCTTGGTCTGGGGGCTGTCCAGCCACGGTGAACTGTGCACCTCTCTCACGCTTCTGTTGGAGAAAGCGTCTTCCTGGTTGGGATGGGAAGACTATCGCCAACAGAAGCCTGGGAGGGGTGTGCAACAAAGCCAAGTGCTGGGCGTGCGTCCTCAGGCCGGGTAGGCTGATTCTGGCAGCCCAGTCCTGATTTGCCCTCACCATTTGTCTTTTCCCTCGAGGGGCCCAGAGTTTATCAGAGCTAATTTTCCTGGGGCTCAAGGTAACTCGCCCCAAGAAGCCCTCATCGTGGCGGCCTTCCACTGTGGGGCCCCTATTCAGGGAGGGGCCCTTATCTAGTGGGGGGTAATGTAATGATTGAGTTCGTCTTGATTGTTACATTTTGACTTGGATTCAGAATTTCCAAATCTGAGTCAAATCACTTTAAAAATACTTTTGTCTCAGTCATTTTGGGCGCTGAGTTGTGCCTCGCTTGAGTTGTAGATTAGGCTCATATTAGCCTAATCAATGATTCAGGTGGGGCCTTCAAAGGGCAGCCTTTATAAGGCGCGCCCACCAATTCCAAAGCTCACTTCAGAATTTTTAAAACTAGCATTCCCTTCCTAGGAGCATTGTCAGTTGCTAACCAGATGAGCTCTGGTCGGCGGGCCCTTTTTATCTCCTGAATAAAAATAAAGGTTGTTTTGGGGTTTGCATACCTTGCTTACCTGTTGGTCTTTTTTGGGTGTTCAGTTTCGATGAGCTTTTCAAGTGGTTGGGTCAGGCTAACCCCAGAGGACTTTGCATAACCAACCAGTAGTAGGTAATGTTTGGCGCTGTCAGTTCCCCAAACCTCTCCCTACTCGGTTAGGCTGCTTTGGTTGCTTGTTGGTGCGCCAAAAAATTATTTTAATATATGGTGGTCAGAACTGGGGTTTTTCAGTCCGTTACATTATTCCAAAGTTAAATGTGCGTTGCACGCCTCTGATCCCCAGTTCAGCTGACCGCAGTGGTCACTTGGTACCAGTTGTCAAGGAACTAGTACCAGTGGGAGCTGGTAATTGATGACCAACCCTGGACCCAAAGTGACCTTCAGCTGAAAATCCTGGCGGGGCCTCCTGCTCACCAGAGATTCTGTTGGCACCAAGGAGACCTGTCCCAGCAGGGCTCCCTCACTAACAGATGGCCCGTCCAGAAAGGGGATGGTTATCCAGCTGCGCTGACTGTGCACCCCCTCACGCTTCTGTTGGAAAAAGCGCCTTCCTGGTCAGAATGGAAGACCATCACCAACAGGAGCCTGGGAGGAGGTGCGCAAGACAGCCAAGTGCTGGGCATGAATCCTTGGGACAGGGGCTGTCCAGCCGCGCTGAACCATGAGCCACTATCACGCTTCTGCTGGAGAAGATGCCTTCCTGGTTGGAATGGGAAGATCATCACTAAAAGAAGCCTGGGAGGGGTGCGCAACACAGCCAAGTGCTGGGCATGCGTCCTCAGGCCAGGTGGGCTGATTCCGGCAGCCCAGTCCCAATTCACCCTCACCAATTGTCTTTTCCCTTGAGGGGCCAAGAGTTTATCTGAGATAATTATCCTGGGGCTCAAGGTAATCACCCCAGGAATCCCTCATCGTGGCGGCCTTCCAGTGTGTGGCCCCTCTTTGGGGAGGGGCCCTTCTCTGGTAAGGTAATGTAACACTCAAGTTTATCTCAATTGTTACATTTTGACTTGGATTTATATTTTCCCAAACTTGAGTCAAATCGCTTTAAAAATACTTTTGGATCAATCATTTTGGGCGCTGGGTTGTGCCTCACCCAATTTGTAGATTAGGCTCATATGAGTCTAATCAATGATTAAGGTGAGGCCCCAAAGGGCAGCCTTTATAAGGCGCGCCCTCCAATTCCAAAGCTCACTTCAGAATTTTACCCCTAGCATTCTTCTCCTGAGGAGCATTGTCTGTTGCTCCCCAAATGAGCTCTGGTCAGTGGGCCCTTTTTATTTCCTGAATAAAAACAAAGTTTGCTTCAGGGTTTGCATACCTCGCTTACTTGTTTTTTTTGGGTGTCCAGTTTTGAGGAGCTTTTTGAGTGGTTGGGTCAGACCAACTCCCATAGGACTTTGCATAACCAAACTGTAGTAGGCAATGTTTGGCGCTGTCGGTGCCCCAAACCTCTCTCTACTCTGTTAGGATGCTTTGGTTGCTTGTTGGTGCGCCAAAGAATTATTTTATTATACAGCGGTCAAACTGGGGTTTTCCGTCCATTACAACACAAGACAGAGACCTCTTAAAAGGTTCCTACAAAATTTAGAGTGTATAACATAGAGGAAGGAAAACGTAAGAAGGTGGAGAACTAAAATGTAATTACTGAAAGAAGGACAACCACACCAAAGATATGTGTTTTAAGAAGAACTTTGCCCTTGCCAAGCAAGGAAAAGTGCGGTCAGCTTAGGGTCAGGTACCTCTAAAGCTGACCAGCCTAAAGTTCCTGAAAGAAAATATTGCCAATTGCTCACCTCATGTTTATTAAAACTGATTCTAGATATGACTTTGAAGGGGGTTGCAAGGACATAGGCTGTTATACCTTAAGTACACCCACTGAGATTGCCATTCTAAATTGCTTGAACGCTGAAAAGATTGAAAATGCGGTCCCAGGAGACTCTTACCTCAGTCAAGTTATTGAGTGTCCAAAAATAATTGATATGGCCAATGATGCTGATTGATACCTTGCCCTGTTGGTCTGGTCCATCTCAGGCATGTACAGTCTAAAGGAGATTAAGAAGAAATATCTCAAGACTGCATGAAAGCTCAATGCAAAGTTCCGCCTTAAAGAGGTGTTAGCCCTCCCACCAAAGTCCAGAAGAACCATTATCAAAGTAAAAGTGGTGATTCAGAGTGTCAGAGCAATGGCTATCTCGGATATGGGATCACCTATCAATGTTGTCTCATCCTATCTTATCAAAAATATCAAACTTCCACAACCTTAAGTACACTAAAGATTACAACATTGTCAGTCCAAAAAATACTAAGACAAGAAGTGCATATTAATACCATGTTTAATTAAGTTGTCAAGTTAGTTTTCTCAGCTCCCACAGTTGCCCTGGGCGATAGGCAGTATGATGTACTTATCAGAATGCATTTATAATTGAATAAGAAGGATTCATCCTTCTGAAAGAAGGTTATTTATCACTCCTCTTTGTGAAAAACCCTCATAATAATTATTAAAGAATCCAGTAAGAAGGAATACTCTTTTCAAGTTAAGTACCCTGTTTCTGCTGTAATGGTATGATATTCTACTTTTGGAAGAAATAGAATAAAGCTCCCCAAGTCAGTAGGTGCAACAGAAGGCATATTATTTTATGCTGCTGAGGGAGTAAAATAATACCAGAAAAATTAAAAAGTGGTTTCTACCACCATGTTTTCATATACCCATAAACTGCTTGCTACATATCACTAGTGTTGACAGAGTCAGTAAAATTAAACTAAGAGTTCTACCATGAGTCCTCAACCCAACTTACCAGCAGCCTATTCAGCTATTACTTGAGAACCTGAATAATCAAGATATTTTAGCCGATCAACATTAAGATTGGGAAGAATTGTAGATATTGTCTTATTAATGCTTTCTGGTGCTTTATGCCTGCTAGATCCTCAAAAAGTTGTTAATAAATATAAATATAAAGCACAAATAAAACTGAGTTTTCATAAATTTAATAGGAGCGCAATAAAGAGGAAAAAACGTCCCTTTTTGATATCTGACCAATCACTATTTAAACTGCATCAAAGGTCAGGGGAAATTTGAGGATAGGTTCAGATACTTAGATGCATTCTGAATTAGGAAATATGGTATACTATCCTATCAGATCTTGGGAAATTTGTGTTACTTTTTTGACAAAACAACAGTTGGGATGGGGTTTTGGGGCAG
Organism: Massospora cicadina; assembly: GCA_022478985.1. Classification (NCBI taxonomy): domain Eukaryota; kingdom Fungi; phylum Entomophthoromycota; class Entomophthoromycetes; order Entomophthorales; family Entomophthoraceae; genus Massospora; species Massospora cicadina. The sequence goes on along the minus strand of JAKSZP010000484.1, from coordinate 51,272 downwards.
AATGTACCCATGCGGTAATTTTTTGATGTGTTTCACCCAATCACCACTTGATAAAATACTTTCACCTTGGGGGACCTCAGCCACGCCTATAAAAGGGGGTGGTCCTCGCACAGGTGCTTGGAAGGACCTGGTTGTGGCTGAGGGTACCATCAGATGGTTGCCCCAGGGTCTGTCGTGTGGTTGGAGTAATCTGACTTCTTGATTTTATGTTTATTGCCCGTGAAGCATTTAAAATGGTGTTACCCCAATTTGTGGGGTTCCACCAGAATCAGTTAGGGTCTTTTGGATGATATCCTTGATATCATCATTATTATTATTTAATCACTTTTAGGTTCATCACAAACTAGTAAATGGCCGACCTTTCCCCATTTTGGAAGATTTTGACTCAAAGATATTCCTCTGCAGCTGATAGGGCAAATGCCCAACATCACTCCCCTCAAGAATGTTGGGGGGAGAATAAGGTCAGAGGAAAAGACCATGTACTTAGTTGATGGTGATTCCTGTAGCTAAAGACCTTATAGAGTACTCATTGCCTATTTTGTAGGCGATGGTGAAGGGACCCTCCCAAATTGATCCAAGCTTACCACTTCTAGGGGTGATGTTGTTATGGTAGTATAATACCATGTCAGATACTTGGAAGGTAGGTAGGGGGTTCAGAGCTCATTGGCAGCCTGCCCTTCTTTAGTCACCGTTTATACTAGATTGGTCATAGCCTCAGATTGGAATTGGATGATGCGTTGAGCCAATCTTCTCATAACTTTCTTGAGTTCTTCAACTCTAGAGGTAAATATATCTTTAGCTAAGAGAGTGGGTATACCTGTTTCACGCCCATACAAGAAACGGAATGGGGACATTTTCAAAACCTGGTGATAACTATTTTGGTAGGCCATAAGGGCACTGGGTAAGAATTAATCTCATTGAAGTGGATCAGAAGAGACCATTTTTTGTAGGATGGACACCAGGGTATCATTTGCTCTCTCCACAGTTCCATTGATAATTGGATTATACGGAGCCAAGAAAAGTTGTAGGTTCTCCCATGGATATGGCCAGGATTTTGACTACTCAGGAGCTGAAGTTCTTACCATTATCGCATAGTAGTACTTGGGGACAGCCATGTCAAGAGAAAATGTTTTGGTGTAAAAAAATGGCTGTGGCCTTGGCCGTTTGAGCAGGAAGAGCCACGACTTCCACCCACTTAGTGAAATGATCAATAGATACTAGAATAAACTTGTTCACACTAGTAGTCTGTGAGAGGGGACCTACTACATCTAGGCGTATAGTGTGGAATGGTTGTTGAGGAGTAGTTGATTGACGTTGGTATCTAGTCTTGAAGCCAGACTGCTTCTTACAAATAAAGCAGGCTTCCAAGACATCAATGATAGATTCCATCATTCCATCCCAATAGTAACGATCCTTAATACACTCATAAGTTTTCTTTGCACCTCCATGTCCTAGGGTGGAATGAGCTTCTAGGATAGCAGATACGCGTTCTGAGGGCCAAAGTTAGGAAAGCCATTTAGCCTCCACCTGTTTATACATCTTCCCATTTTCCACTTTCATGTTATGGGAGGTCCAGGCTAACTTCTTCTGAACAGGCTCATCCTCATCCACCAGTCATCAGGAGTCATTAAGAGGTCATGTAACCTCTCCGCCTCACTATAGTCTAAGCGAGAGACTGGTAGCCAAGTCAACCCATCAACATTCATGTGACAGGTTCCAGCACAGTGTTTAATCTTCATATCATAGGGCTGGAGCTTTAGAGCCCAGCGAGATAACTGGCTAGTAGGATCTTTCATGTTCTGTAATCATTTTAGGGGTGCGTGGTCAGTAACCAGGAAGAAGGTGGTTCCATATAGGAAAGGACGGTAGTGCTTTACAGCTAACAGAACTGTCAGGAACTCTTTCTCCGTTACATTGTAGTTGCGTTCCGCCTTTGACAGAATCTTACTAAAATAGGATACATGATGATCTACGCTGTTTTCATCCAATTGGGCCAAGATGGCCCCAACGGCATAGTCTAAGGCATCAGTGAATAAAAAGAAGGGTTTATTATAATCTGGGTGCCATAGGATAGGGCGTTGTTGCAGCAGTTGATTCAGCATCTCGAAAGCGGCTTTTTGTTCAGCAGCTTAATAGAAAGGGGTATTCTGGGTCAATAGTCAGACAAGAGGCTCGCTAAGCTGAGCAAATTTAGGGATGAACTGATGGTAATACCTATCATCCCTAGAAATACCCAAATATCCCTTAAATTTTTAGGGGGAGGCATTTTTGAAATTGCTTCAACCTAATCTTGGATTGGTTGAATTCCTTTTTAAGAAATGGAATGGCCAAGTAAATCCAGTTTCCTTTGGAAGAAGGTAAACTTCGAGGGGTTCAACTTAATATTTGACTTATGCAACCATTGATACACCTCCTTTAAGTAATCAGATGTTCGTTGAAGGTTTTTGAGAACACCGTGATGTCATCAAGGTAGATGATGACACAAGTTAACTTCAGGTCTTGCAAAATATGATCCATCGCACACTGGAAAGGTGCAGGTGCGTTTCACAACTATTGAGGTAATCGTGTGGGTTGGAAAGACCCTCACTACAAATAAGGGCGCATTTCTCCTGATCCTGAGGTGAAAGGCCAATTTTCCAATAGCCACTAGCCAAGTCCATTGCAGAAAAGAAGTTAGATCCAGAGAGTTGGGCTAGGGCGTCATCAATACAGGGATATGATAGCTATTGGAATTCTGTGAGAAATTCTATAAGCAGGTGTGACGAAGGCTACAAAATTATTAGTTCTGTGGCTCTAGCAAAGATCGACATAATTGCAACAAAGGTATTAGTTCTATTGCTATAGTTGATTTTAATTGGAAATAAAGAATCCTGTAAGCAAATATCCATAATTAAACTACGCGAGATGAGAATTTAGGCACTTTATTAATTAAAGACTAGAGATATTTATAGGGAAAATGTAGTGGTTCTTCACGAGGATTTCCTTGATCTGCCCAAAGTAAGATCTTTCCTACCAGAGGACCAATATTATTGCTTATCATTATTATTATAATAATAGTGATGATTATATCTAATAGAGTTCTAGTTAGATGCAATCAACCTTCTTAACGAGGCCTAGCCCCTTTGAAATGATTAGTCATTTCAAAATTGCTTGGACATCTCAAGTTACTAAGTTTCTTTGGGTTGATTAAATTTAGGAATTTGATAACTCTGAAGAGTCTTTCTTCAGTCAAATTGAGAATCAGAAATATTAGGTTTAGATTTCTCCATCTTATTAGACTGAGATATCAAATCTTGATCTAGAGTATTTTTGGTCATCCTAGTTGTATCTCCAACAATGCCCCCCTCAAGATCTTGCCTAGGGGGCACATACTTGCGAAGAAACCTACTATGCACTCTATTGATAACAGTACCAGTATCAATAGAGGCAATGGAGTATTTAACACCCCTACAATAGATAGTACGGTAAGGACCAGCCCATAAGGGGTCCAGTTTATGAATTCTTCCTCCCAGCCTATGGTGGTAGAAGAGTACAAGGTCTCCAACTTGATATTCTGGTAACGTAGGTCTACTAGCGTTGGTTCAGGTTCCTTCCTTCAAGGTGGTGGCGGCAAGAGAACTTGAAGCTAATGCTTGTAATCGGATTATTTCATCAGCCAGTCTCCTCATCACTAAATCAGTGGTTTGCGGGGTGGCCTCTTCAAGTATAGGTTGTACACTTGAAGGGAGGATAAGTTCCTGACCATATAAAGCTTTAAATGGAGACATTCCAATAATACGATGGTAGCTAACTCTATAAGCTAACATCACACTGGGTAAGTAAAGGTTCCACCTACTTGGATCATTGGAAGACATCTTTCAAAGAATGGCTATGAGGGTACCATTGGCTCATTTGACGGCACCATTAGTAGAAGGATTATATGGTGATGTGAATGATTGGTAGGTACCCATTAATTTGGTAAGCTCAGCTATCACCTGAGATATGAAATTGGTCCCATTATCCGATAACAGGACTTTTGGGCTGCCATGCCTGGTAAAAACTTGTTTAAAAGGGAAAGATGCCGTAGCCTTGGCAGTGACCATGGAGACTGAGATAGCTTCAATCCATTTAGAATAAATGATTGATAGCTAATAGAATAAATTGATGTCGATAGGTGGCCGTAGGGAGAGAACCTACCACATTAATACTCACTTTAGAGAAGGGTTCAGAAGGTTCTATAATTTGGTGTTGGAACATTGGGTTTTCTCCACACTGTTGTTGGCATTTAAGGCATGACTCTAGCACATCATGTACAGATTCCAGCATGTTATCCCAGTAACATTGATTCTTTGACCATTGGAGGGTCTTAGCGACAGCTCCATGACCTACAGTTTGGTGGGCCTCCATGATAGTGTCAGTCCTCGTAGAAGGCTAAATAAAGGGCAACCACTTAGATCTTAACTTTTTGTACAGTGAACCTTCCTTGACCTGAGTGCCTTCAGTTAAGGATTGTAACTTCGAGACAACATCCTTAGATTCATGGAACCAGAGCTCAGGTCTACCAATCAGGTCATAAATACGATCCTCCTTTGCAGAGAATAACATTAATATAGGCAATTGAGAAAGGCCATCAGCGTTTTGATGTATAGCCCCAGCGCGATTCTGAATGGTAAAATCATTATTTTGGAGCTTTAACGCCCATCTGGCTAAGCGCCCATCAGGATCCTTCATTTGTTGTAACCACTTCAGGGAAGCATGATCCGTCACAATAGTGAAATGCTTGCCATAAAGATAGGGGCAGAAATGCTTGATAGCAGCCAAAATAGCGAGGCATTCTCTCTCAGTAACGCTATAATTGCGTTTGGCCTTAGACAGGGTTTTATTATAGTACACAATGGGGTGATCAACCAGATTAGTATCATGTTGAGCCAGAATGGCTCCAATAGCAATATCGCTGGCATCAGTAAATAGAATAAAGGGTTTAGAAAAGTCAGGATGGGATAAGATAGGTGCACTCATTAGGGCTTGGTGCAACAGATTGAAGGATTGTTGCTGGGAGTTTTCCCATACAAAAGGAACTTCTTTATGCATTAAATAAACTAAAGGCTCTGCAATTTCCATAAAATGGGGGATGAATTGTTGGTAATAAATGACCATTCCTAAAAATACTTGGATATCGCACAAGCTTTTAGAACAGGCATGTCTGAAATAGCTTGTACCTTATTAGATAAGGGTAAAAATTCTCACGATTAACCTTATGCCCTAAAAATTTCATCTCAATCTTAAAAAAAGCACATTTCGATGGTTTAAGCTTAAGAGAAGCATGACGCAGATGGCCAAAAAACTTCCTTCAAATGAGCCAAATGCTCGTTAAAAGTGCGTGGAAAAACAGTAACATCATCTAGATAAACTAAAACACACAAAAGCTTCAAATCCCTAAATAAGCCATCCATGGCTCGTTGAAACGTAGCAGGGGCATTGCAAAGCCCCTGCAGCATATTAGTAGGCTCAAATAGCCCCTCACTAGAGATCAAAGCACATTTTTGACAGTCTTCTGGGGCAAGATTAATTTGCCAATAAATACTTGCAAGGTCCATAGCTGAGAAATATTGGGACCCAGACAATAGCCTCAAGGAATTGTCTATATGAGTTAAAGGATAAGAATCCTTCTGAGTAACAGCATTAAGTTGACGATAGTCCATAACTACTCGGTGGCCCCCATATTTCTTCTGGATGATTAGTAGAGGGGAAGCCCAGGGACTTTTAGAAGGCGTTAATAGTCCAGCATCGAGAAGTTGCTTCAGCTCCACTGAGACCTGAGCCTCCTCAACTTTGGATGTGCGATATGGTCAAGCTCAGATAGGGGGAGTATCCCCGGTTTTCACCTTATGCTGTACCTCTTTCATTAGGCCAAAATTTTCAGGACCTTGAGCAAAGATATCTGCGTATTCTTCAATCAGAGCCTCAGCCTCCAGCTGTTGTTCTGAAGTGATTGAACCCCCTAAATTTGATGATAATTCTGGCAATGATAGGGGATCTTCCAGTCCAAATTCATGTAGATCTCAACATCCCGAGATGGACAATAAGTCACTCACAGGAGTAGGCCTCACATAGGCGATGGGATTATTGCGATTCAATTGCATTGGTTGAGAAGTGAGATTAGCCAATAGAACCAAAACAGTTCCTTCATAGTCAGGATCAAGTATGCCAGGGCAAGGTAAAGCCTCCAAATGAGAAGGATTTGGGTTACCAAAGACCTCTAACACATGATCACTGGGTACAAACACTTGAACTCCCATATCAATGATGACTTGAGCTTTAGGGGGAATGGTAATTGGAGAGGGAGAATATAGCGGCATTCCCTCGGTGGCACAAACTGATGGAGGTGGAAGTATAGTCCTTGGACCCAGGATTTGGTATTTGAGACGTGAGATAGAAGTGGGGTATTCCAGTAATCAGACACGTCGCTCAAGTTTACCTTTGGTATTGGGAACATCATGTAGAATTAAAGGTACCCGGTACCCAATTAAGGATAGGTATTTGTCCTTAAGACTGATGATTGCATCAAAATCGGTGAGAAATTTAGTTCCCAAGAGCAGATTGTAGCAGTTGTTATCCAATACCACTGCAGGGGCGGACACAACCAGCTTCCCAAAGTGCATAGGAAGAGAGGAATGGGCTCCTATAGATTTAGTGTAGGAAGGTCCAGCAGTTCCGTAATCTTGGTAATGGTTCAAGTCTGGCACTAATTTGATCTTCTTCATAAGTTTGAACGAGATTACATTGATGGGCGATCCCGTATCAATGATAGCCAAAAATTTTTACCTTATGAATGATGACTTCCACCTGGGTCACATCAGAGCCAAAGTTTGGTATAGAAAACACCGATGGATTAATCAATGGAATAGAATTAGAAGTAGAAGAAGAAGCATAAGCAGAAATAGTGTCTTTGTTGGATAATTCATCAGGGATATCAAGCTCACTAGGAGCGGATACCACATAACAATTGGTATAAGAATCAAAAGATTTTGACTAGGCACCTGAGGTAGGTCAGCACAGGGATCCTCGTTCCCTATGCTGACTCCTCCTTTTTTGACTCCTCTGCCTGTTTTTTCCAACATTGAGACACCACATGACCCACGAGACCACAATAAGTACACAGCTCCTTCTTCACCTTGGATTTAGGTTTAGGTGGCATCACATGGATGTGAGAACGTGGGTTACTAAAGGAAGTTGGATGTACCACCCCATTAGGGATTTCCATAAGTGCTTCCTTAATGTTGATAATGGAGCTGAAGTTTTGTTTTAGGGACTTCAGATGCAATAATAACTGAGTGCGAAAAGTGAACGCACTCATTACGGCCAATATAGCATCATCAATGGTAATTCAGTTGCAAGTGGCAAGAGTTTGGGCCTCATGGTAGAATAGTTTTGCGAAATCCTGAACAGACTCTCCTCATTTGATTTGAATATTCATAAAGGCCTGCTTTTGGTTGGAGAGGATTTGGTCGTTCCCAAATTCCTTGATGAGGGCGGTTTTCACTTGAGCCCAAGTAGTACAAACCTTTAGATGCAGAACCATGATCTCTTGCGCGAACTGACTTAAACAAGAGGTGATGTGGAGGACCTTCTGCTGATCAGTAGCTCCATCCATGGAGCATTCATATACAAAAACGAAAGAATGGATGCTACCTTCACCCGGTTCAAACTTATCTTTGAAGGTAGGTTTGAAGAGGGTGGGTTCCATGTTCAAAACGTGTACACCCAATACCATGATAGGTCTAGCCTCAGAGGGTTCAGACTCTGTAAAATGGGCTCGAGGAGGAACTCAATCAACCTGTTGTCTTAAGTGGTTCACGTCATCTTGTAGATTTTGGACCCATTGGTTGAGATGGTCATTTGTAGGCGCTTGGGTTAAGTTGGTAATTGTAGACAACATCTCATTTTGTTTGGTCTCAAGTACTTCACATTTAGCAGCCAACCGCTCAATGGATGCTGTTAAAGAGGCAAACTGGGTTTCTTGAGTAGTTTGATTTACATCGCATAGCCAATGTGCATTCTCAACACCATCTAGTAAATTGATTAAGGAATAGTTTAGATCAGTTGAAAGACCTTTCAAGGATAGGAAACACCCTTGAGCTATTGCTCAGATTTGGGTTTCTAATGCTTGTACTCAAGATACTAAGAGCATGGAAGGTTCAGAATTGGATGTTGGAAGTGAGGAGCCTGGGGGACCTGGTGGTCCCGGGGGTCCTTGCGACCCATCCCTTCCTGAAGGACCCAGAGGGCCTTGTTGACTCATTGGACCAGGAGGACCACGTTCCCCTGGTGGTCCCAGAGTTACCAACGGAGAACTAGGTTGGCCCAGAGGCCCTTGAGGACCAGCAGGGCTAGATTCACCTACTCAAATTGTATCCACAACTTGGATCAGTTGTTGGAGGAGCACGTCGAGTTCCTTGAAGCGGTCATCATTTGGGCTTGCAATATTCCCAAATGTCTCATAATCTCAGCTTTGAGGTTAGAGATTCAGTTTTGCATGGGGGTAGCAGCATCATTAACTTGTTGTGAGATTTCTTGGGCGATGTAGACCACAACACCGTTGTCAATTCTCACCAATTGGTTATGAAGTTTGTTGATCTCTCTTCTGTTACTGAGAATTGCTTCCCAATTATCCCATCCAAAGTTAGATGCTGTCTCATAGAACGAGGATAGTTGAGAGTGAAATTGTTGCGCCAGAGTCAACTGGCGTTGAATCTAGAGGTGATGCAACCCCAAGATCTGGAGTACATGGTATATAGTGGGATGTATGTAATGCCAGAGGTACTGTTCAGTTCTAGCCACACCAACTTCAGTAGGCTGTAACACCGCTTGATTGTATAAACTCATCATACTGTCAGCAACTTTAGATGCTCAGTCATGATTAGGACGAGCACCAGGCTGGATAGCCCCTCTTATCAAGCCTTTGACTGTTTCCTCTACATTAGCGGCTTGAATCTGATAATTAGTTTGGTCAGGGCCCTCAATGGCCAAGTTTATAGAAGCTTGAAATTGAATATGGCTGATATTAGCTGAAGGCAAATCTTGCCAGTTTGAATGTACCCATTGGGAGATACTCATAGATTCCTCAGAAGAGGGACTCGCTTCACTAGATGAATTCATCATTGTGAAAGTATGTTTTCACCAGGTAGCCTCAGAAGCAGACCTGGCAAGGAGCACCAGTATTGGAATTTCGTGAGAAATTCTATAAGCAGGTGTGACGAAGGCTATGAAATTAATTATTTTCATGGCTCTTGTAAAGATTGACACAATTGCAACGAAGTTATTAGTTCCATTGCTATAGTTAGTTTTAATTGGAAATACAGAATCCTATAAAAAATAGACCAAAATTAAACTACATGAGATGAGAATTTAGGCACTTTATTAATTAAAGACTAGAGATATCTATAGGGAAAATGTAGTGGTTCTTCACGAGGATTTCCTTGATCTGCCCAAAGTAAGATCTTTCCTACCAGAGGACCAATATTGTTTATTACTATTATTATAATAATCGTGATGATTATAGCTAATAGAATTCTAGTTGGATGCGATCGACCTTCTTAATGAGGCCTAGCCCCTTTGAAATGATTAGTCATTTTGAGTTGCTTGGCCATCTCAAATTACTGAGTTTCTTTGGGTTGATTAAATTTAGGAAGTTGGTAACTCCAAAGAGTCTTTCTTCGGTCAAATTGAGAATCAGAAATATTAGGTTTAGATTTCTCCATCTTATTAGACCAAGATATCAAATCTTAATCTATATATATTTTTAGTCGTCCTAGTTGTATCTCCAACATTAGCTATCCTTTTTTGTGAGGTTGTTTAATTTGCAATAGTCCATAACTATCTGATGACCTCCATTCTTCTTTTTTATTAACATGAGGGGAGAAGACCAAGGGCTTTAGGAAGGAACTAGTAACCCTGCATTGAGTAACTGCTGGAGCTCCTTCCTCATTTGTTGTTCATCCACCTTTGAATTGTGATAAGGTTTGGACCTAAATGAAGGGCATCACCCACAACAAATGGAGTGGCACCAGCCCTTAATGTGGCCATAGTCATTATCAGATTTGGAGAATATATCGCTATAGTCGTCTAATAAGGTATGAACTTTTTCCAGATCATCTGGGGTCAATTCATCCGAAATATAGACGTTGGGCAAGGTACATACTAATTTATCCACAGGCAACCCCAAATCCGTCATTGAGCCAATTGAGTGAATTTGATTAATGTCCTCCATGGGGATCAAAAACCCTCTGTCAATCTCCTGGTGTTTTCTTATGATTATGTCCTTATTGGTGAGGTTTCACAGCAGTATAATGATATGCCTCTGGTAGGCTGGGTCTAATATTCCAGTCAATACCCAAGGCTCTAAGGGGCTAACGCCCTCAAAACTTATGAGGTGCAACAAGCAGTGGTGTGGGATTTGTAGAGTAGTTTTTGTGTCCACCACTCATTGTTCACCAGACTTAATCACGACTTCATCTGATGCATAAAAAGGGAGTCCATTTCAAGCATCCACTGAATCAGTCAATTTTTGGTGTTGCACCAGAGGTGGAATATTGCAAAGTCATAGCAGAGAAGGGATATTCAACCATCGAGAGTATTTGTGCTTGCTGGGTTATTTATTGGATAAGACTAAAGGGACTTCATCGTTGAGCAATGAGAGGATACTTGCTTCATGTTAATTATTCCCTCGTACTCAATCATAAACTGGGTACCTATGAGCATATCATAGGCGATAGTGGCCAAAGCCACTTTGGGCTGATAAGATGAGCTTCTTAATATGAATGGGAAGGAAAGAATATGCCCCAATGGCGCAGTTGTTATTTGGTCCAGAAGTTCCAAACTCTTGATTAACTCCAAATCAGGTGCCAGCTTTATCTTTTTGATGAGCTTAGTAGAGATTACGTTAACCAGGGAGCTAGTATCAAGGATGGACATTACTTGGACTTTTTGGATGACCCCTTCAACCTTGGTGAGTGTATCCCCAAAGTTAGGAGACAAAGACAAGACCTCCTTGAGCCGGAAAGTGGAGTTTAATTTATGAGCAGTTTCAGGGTATTTCTCCATGAGGAAGCTCATGGTATGGACCCGCTGAAGAGGTTAAATTAAGTCAGCCAAGAACTTATCACCATAGCTGGCAGTTTCAATAACTTTTGGGCACCATAATACTTGGTTGAAGTAGGTTTCCTCAGGCATGGTGGTTTCATCTACACCTTCAGCGTTTAATTGATCAGGGACCTCCACTTCCTCTGGAGCTCCCAATAAATAGTAGCCTACATCATCGCCCCCCTCAGATTCATCCCCAAGGGTATTCTCCACCACTGGCAAAGCCGCGATTGTGGTAGGGGAGATGGCCACAGAAAATTTGATAGCCTTTGACGCGAATTTACCATCTTAGCTGGAAGGGAAACATGGGGCTTTGGTAAGCTTGTGTTAGAGTATGGTATTAGCTACCTTGCATAGCTCTGAATTATAGGAGGGAGTGTTATCAGTTGTGAATCGCACTGAGGAATCAGGTTTCACTGGGGTAGGTACAGGTGTGCTCACCCCCAACTGTTCTACAAGTGAAAGCTCTTCAACATTTAGAACTGAAGATTTCGCTTCAGTTTCATGTATTGTTGCACAGGAATAGAAATCAGCAACGTCTAACAGAGTCTCCTTTATGTCGCGGATGTTTTTGAAGTAGCGTTTCACTGAAATGATATGCCAGGCTAGAGAGGGTTGAGAAGCTAACCCAAGTTAACATGGCAGAAATAGCATCATCCAGGGTTAACACGTTAGACGTTGCCAACCTTTGTGCAGCGAGGTTAAATCACTCAGCAAAAGCAGCAGGTGTTTCGTCCTCATACATTTTTAAGCGCATAAAGGCTTGTTTATCCCTGTTAAGACTCTGCTGTGAACCAAATTCAGCCAAAAGGGCCTCCTTCACCTCTGCCCAAGTGTGCGAAGGGTCCAGGTAAGGAACTATCGTCTCTTGCGCTAGGCGGCTTAAACAGGGAAGGATGTGCTGATCTTTTTGTTTGTCCGTTGCTCCATACATGGCAGCTTCATAAACGTACAAAAAAGTAGCAATGCTCCCTTTTCCAGGGATGTACTTGTCAAAGAGAGAGTTTAAAGGGGCGCTGCTCCAGCTCTATAAGACAGGATAGGGCGCTGGTGAGTTGCTTTTCAAGATAAATATTATGGTTATACAGGGATCCCCTGTAGTGAGCACCAAATTGTAGGAACTCAGCCGATTTTACTCACAGGTGCTTTAAGCCTGCTGGATTCCTCAACAGTTTGTAAAAAATTTAAATATAAAGCTCTAATAAAACTGTGTTTTTTATAAATTTTATTAAGAGCGCAATAAAAAGGAAAAAAACCCTTTTTGATATTCAACCAAACAGTATTTAAACTGCATCAAAGATTGGGGGGAATTTGAGGATAGTTTCAAAATAGCCAGATGCATTCCAAATTAAGAAATATGGTATACTATTCTATCAGATCTTGGGAAATTTGAGTTACTTCTTTGCGAAACAACAGTTGGGATGAGATTTTGGGGCAGAATGTACCCATGCGGTAATGTTTTTCTGTATTTCAACCAATCACTGCTTGATAAAATACTTTCACCTTGGGTGAGCTCTGCCACGCCTATAAAAGGGGTGGTCCCTATGTAGGCGCTTGGAAGGACCTGGTTGTGGCTGGGGGTACTCTCCAATGGTCGCTTCAGGGTCTAATACATGGTCTGAGTAATCTGACTGCTTGATTTTATGTTCATTGCCCATAAAGGATTCAAAATGGTGTTACCCCAATTTGTGGGGTTCCACTGAAAATCGGCCAGGGTCTTTTGGCTGATATCCTTGATATCATCATTATCATTATTTAAATCGCTTTTAGGTTCATTGCAAACTTGTAAATGGCCAACATTTCCCCATTTAGGCTGATTTCAACCCAAGACATTCTTCCTCTACATCTGAGAGGGCAAATGTCTGACAAGGATAAATTAATTCACATTGATGTAATTGACAAGGTACATTTTATTGGTACGCACCTTGATCTTTGCCTACCCACTGATAATTTAATTTGCGCCATCCCTCAAATCCAAAAAATGATAAGTTAAATCAGGAGGAACCTGAAAAAGTGCATCAAACCTTTTAAAGATTATCAAGATGTTTTCTCCACGTTAGATAATTACTATGGTCACATGAAGAATTGAACACATAGTATTGACATAGTAGACGCAACTCCAATAAAAATCAAATCCATATAGAAATTTAAAGATAGAGGAGCATTACATTAAGACTAATCTCAAGCAATCATTGGATGCAGCTTACTTGTGCCCTTCAAGAGTCCATGGTCATCCCCATTGTTACTCATGAATAAGAAAAAAAATTAGTAATCACATAATAGTGATGGATTACAGGAAGCTAAATAGCCTCACTAGGAAGTACAGTTATCCAACATCACAAATTGACAATGATCTGGCCCAAATCTCCAGCTCAAATTCTTCTTTATGATGGAATTTTCCAGTGGCTATCAGCAAATAAATTTTACTGCAAGATGTTGGGATTATCCCTATTAAGGGTGAAGCCTTGACTCAGTGTTAATTATTTAGTTATAGTTAATAACAATTTTCTATAATATCTAATAAATATGGTATATTATTAGACCTATATTATATTATGTATAAATTTATTATATTAAGCAACAGGAGATTCCATCAAGTACACTGGAATTATAAGTTAAAAAAATCAGTTAAAAATCTGAATTAATCTTCAAGTGATCTACTGATAGGATTAAGCAAGCTTGCCGCATGACTTGAATTATTCCTAATTATCCTGATATATCTAACCTTTAAATTTTATATATACAACCTTGATATTTTATTCAGCCTTAATCAATGATACTTCTCTAGTATTATAAAATTAATAAATATTTCCATAATAAAATAACTTTCCTTGCAGTACTATATAATCTTTGAAGTTCAATTGTCATATCAATATTTGGATTTTAGTGCAAAAATTAACAAAACAAGTATATTCAGCCCAAGGGAACCACTGAACCATCTCCAACAGGTTAAGTTCCAAAGTTAGGGAATTCATTTAAAGCTCTGAACCTCAAATAAAGGTTAAGTCCTATATTAGTCATATATTGGGTTTCAGTGTGAAATCCACAAATGTCCACAAACTTAAGTGAGTTTTGAAGGACTGAACATAAAATTATTATAGATTCAGTGTGAATTCCAATACCAGAGGACCAAAAAAATGCGCGTTGATATTCATGGAAAGATTCTATCAAACTATACATCTCCCAAGGATTATGAATGTGTCCGCCTTATTGCAATGAGTTGCAGATCATATTATGCAAGATCTCAAACTTAGCTGCATGATCATCTACCTAGATGAAATAACGTTATTCTTAAAGACCTTTACCAATCATCTGGACCACCTCAAGTCAGATTTTCATTGAATACGAGAGAACTACATCAAAGTAAATCCTGAGAATTGTACCGTCTTCCAATAGGAATTCAAATTTTAAGGACATGTCATATCGTGGAATGAACTAACCCTTGTACTATAAGGTTAAAGTAATCTACAAGATGCCTAATCCAAAAAGCCTCAGAGATTTACAGATCTTTAAAGGAATGATGGGTTATTACCATCAATTTATCCATAATTTTACTCAACTTGCCAAACCTCTTGTCCCTTTGATTGTCAAAAACACCTCTATTTCATATGGGGAGTAGAGCAACGAACTGCATTTGAAATATGAAGGATTTTTTGAAAAGAAGACCAATCTTACAAATTCTGGACTATTGGAAGCCATTGTCAGAATTCTGGCTAGGTGAGGTGCTAACTTAGTGCCAGCCCAGAAGTTCAACAATATGGTAGATGTGGTATGCTCAGTACGTAGTTCTGCCAAAAAGAGATGGGGCCAAAGTTTCCCCTAAGTTCACAACTATAAAATTTTTTGGATAAGGGATTAAGTATATTTATTTATATTAGATTAGGTAAGATAGGTTAAGTCATAGTTTATTAAGATAGAGCCTCATACTATTTAAAGTACTGAGGCTAGAGGTGGGATAAGATAGGATTCAGGTTAAGAGAAATGCAAATGAATGAATTGTTAGGTAATATAGAGCAATTGATTGCTTAGCTTAGAAAACTCTCATCTTTAGTTGTCAATAAAATAATAATAATTCATAACTAATACTAATAGTACATTAACAATAAAGTTATTCTCAACTTTAGTCTCCAGTAATTGAAAAACTAAAATTGTTATCATGATTGATCCCTAATAGTTTTAAAAACTGTTAACTCACTCAAAATATTAGTTATTGTTATTAGGGATAATCCATGACACACCAAGTTAGCTCAATTCAAGTTAATGAGGCGAATAATTTGGCATTCACTGATAATTAAATATAAGTGAGCTGCAATCCCTAGTAAGAGGCTTCACCCAGAATAGGGTGAATCCTGACAGAACCCTCTTCAAGTCTTGTCTAGGGGCCAAGAGCCAAGATGTCTTAATCCAAGTAAGGAGCGGGGGTCATCAGAATCTTTAGGCATAATTTGTTGTGAACAAAAAAGCATTTACTATTCTGGTGCCCATAGTTTTTGCAAAAACAAAGAGAGATCTAAAAGTAGTGGGAGTTGTATGGGCCAAAGTAGGTGGCGCAGATACAATTGTGAGATCTGATAAGAGGTGTTGTCAGCATTATTTACTGGAAAGAACATAGGCGGTGGAGGCAACTTAATGCAGGGCTTATTGAAAAGCATTAGCATTGATTGCCAGCAAAGCGTTTTGATTATCTTTGGCGTCAAGTCGCTGGTAACTTTTTATTTTAGCTCAACTCAATTTAATGAGTAGCACGGTTCTAAGACATTAACTATGAACTTATCTTGACATCAAGTCACTGGTAATTTATAAACTAGGTGGTGGAATAATCATTGCTTGCTCTAATAAAGGAAACCTCAGAATTTCGCTGGAAATATGATCATCTTTGACTAATTTGCTGGTTAATTTTTAAATAATTAATGATTGGATTATTTTTAACATTTAGTCGTCAGTAATTCTAAAATAAACATATGATTGGAGTTTGACGTCAAATAGGCTTTCCACCATGAGTCTGAATTAATAATGATATTGGTTTGAAATCCTTGGTTTTAGTTGCCAGTGGTGAATTGATACCTATTAGTAAATTTGATTAATTGATCATCCTTGGCTTAGATTGCCAGTGATCAAAAATCAAAAAATCTATCATGGTTTATCCCAACGCTTCAAATTAGCACAACTCAAGTTAATGAAGAGCATAATATGGAAGTTACTGATAAAAACTTTTGCTGACTATTGCTATGTTTTTTGCCACCTTTCAGCTTCCTAGATTACCTATTAAATCGCTAGGGGATAAGTTCCGCTGGTGAGTGAATTGGATATCAGTTGACCCCAATTTTGGGTTAATAATGTTCAGGTATTTAGATAATTCGCCAGGTTCAGATCAGCAGGGGATTAATCCTGGTGAATGCTTAAGATCTTGTCAGGCAGAGTTACCAACTAAATGGGGCATCTGATAGTTGATCATTGATTAACTATCAGGTGTACCAATTGGGATAAGTCAGGTTTCATCAGTAACCAATTGGGAATTTAGGTAGCAGTTTCAAGATGTGTAATGCCACCTGCAACTAGCAAATCAATCATTTGGTTTGTAACCTGCCATAATGGGTAAAGAGTCTTATTACTAAGCAGGTCACTAGCCAAATATGGATGGCTTGCTGTGATTGAGTGGAAAATGTCAGGGACACGTTTTCTGGCTCATTCCGTTTTAAGTCTTGAGGATGTCTAACAGAGGAATCCTAACCAGATGGAGAAGACCTTTGCTGGTTAGACGTTGTAGGAAGTTCAAGGGCAACGGCTGCCATTTTATGGTTGAGGCGCTAGCTGAGGAGTTGGGCGCTGAATTCCTTCTATAAATTCCCCAACAATTCACATTAATAATAAAGTTTTTCCTATTGAATAAAAGGTTCTTCCATTTAAACATAAGTTCTATTCATCTTCAGTAAATTATTGTTGTTGTATACAATAATTGTTGACTTTTTTGTCATATAAGGAGTAAGGATCAAGGATACTTAGAAGAGAAGCAGACCTTAGAAGGAAATCTCCGCAGACTCAGCGTGATGAAAAGAAAGGCCAGAAACCTCTGAATATGAGAGTGAATCAAGTTAGACGGTTCAGGGAAGAAAAACCTATAGTTGACATCAAAAAGTATTTTGTGGATAATTATAGGTCTTTATTAGACCATATCAGGTTTATCTATTCAACTATGGATAATGGTCGTCATACTATTACCAATAACATATCAACTAATATCAAGCAATGCAAATTGTGCAAATACCAAACCTGTGCAGTTAACATTTAGGAGCTATCAATTGGTGAAGAACCCAGCATTGTAACATTTGGTACTCACGAGAAGAGTAGCTTAGTCCCCAATTTTTAACAAATGTTGCTCACTACAGTATATAGTTGAGTAAGATACGCCAGTATAAGATGTCATACAAGGATTAGTTAAGAAAACTTTGGACAAAATTGCCAAGTGTCAACAAGAATGACTTTAACTCAGATAATTATAGAGAATTCGCTGCCTTGGAGGAGAAAGAAAATAAGATCAAGGAAGTATTGAAAGATGTTTTCAATTTCAGAAATGAGTTACTAGAAAAAGTAACATCATAAAATCGGAAGAATGTGACTATATTTGAATAATTTTTATTCTTGAAAACTGAATGTGAAGCAGATCACGTTTGATTGCGTTCACTCAGCTCAGACGTGGAGCATCTAGAAAAGCAAATCAAAGAACTGAAGACTCAGAGATGCAAATGTGAACCCTATGTGGTAACTGATACTGAAAAAAGGACCCCAAGAACTCCAGTTGGGAAGTTGACTATTACTACAAAATATGCTAACCACATTCGCTGCCATTTCAGAAATGACCCCCAAAATCACTCAAGTCATTTGGGTAGCTGATACGAAAGTGGCGGCTAGAGAAACATTGGAGGAATTCAGAGACATGCCAAAATTACCTACGTTTCATCAGGATAACGCCCCTGCGTTCTTCCAATTGTTTGACATGATTATGTTTGGGTATAACGATAGACAGAAAGCTTTGATGGTGATGAACTGTTTGGACACATACTGTCAAAACTTGGTGTTACCTCATTTAGAGGGGTACAGCTGGTCTTATTCGGAGGCCAAAGCTGCCATAATGAAGGAGTTAGGATCCCAAGCATATGTCAAAATAAAACCAAGAATTTATGGGAATCCAATTCCAGAAGGACGAGACCTTAGCAAAATTTTGCTGACCAATTTTACCATGAATCACAGATTTTGGTTGGAGCAAAAGTACTGGATGATTTTGACATGCAGATTGCATTACAAGCAGCCCTTTGGACCTATCATGATTTACATCAAATGATGTCTTCCACGTTAGCAACCAAAGTTACCACCTTGCAAATGGTGGATCATTTGAAGATACTAGGAGACACGTTCAAGGCCCCTATCAAAGCTTCAAGCTGAGTCCAGTTAAAAATTCGAATCCTACAAAGGTGAGAGAGCGCTAAGGAGTCCAACAATTAATCACTACTGGGAAACAAGCCTGAGGAGTTCAAGCAGATAGATAAGAGACATAAACGCTGTCATCAGTGCAGAGGGAAGGGTCACTTTGATGCTCAATGCTATAGCAAGAAGTCAAAGGAGTATATCAACATGGTCCAGGCAAAGGAGGCCAAACCCGCACAGGAGTTGGGAAAGGGCCTATTGACTAGATGGTGAACAGTCTAGAGCTGAAGTTAAACTGTTCCTCCTGATATATTAAATGAAGAAATCGATGTTAGTGATTGGTTCATCAATGATGATGACCATACCAACTTTATTAAGTGGTCAATTTAGATGTCAATGTAGTAACCAGAGCCGGAGAAAAGGGATTAACCTAAAATAATCAAGGTGTTTGCACGCCCATATTTGCAACAACTAGCGGACAAGAGTTGATATACAGAGAGCCTGGAAGATCTGGCTGAGGTCAAATTAGATGAGGCAAATCTTTCTATCTCCTTTAGCGCGATTAAGTAATCACTTCCTGATCTGTTGGTGCAAATATTTCACACCCTCAATTCAGAAAATAACGACGCTATAAACTCATTAAATATAATTTTGCAGTACTCTGAGTGTACATATATTGATATATTGGTCAATCAAGTATGGGTAAAGGTGATAATTGACAGTGGAGTGCCTATCAATATTTTCTCAACAAAGCTGGTGAAGAAGATGAGAATCTCGACTGACTTGGAGCTTAAGAAGGAATATGGGACTTCCAGGCTAAATACAACCATCTCCTATGGAGCGTATAGCACTTTACCACTCAGATTTGGATCTTTAGTGGTACCTGCACCAGCAATAGTTTTGTGTAACCAAAACTACAGTATTCTGATTGGGACCAAGTTTCAAAGAAAGTATGGAGTTAGATGTAACTTCAAAGATAATACGTTGACCATATTGGGTCAGGCACTTTTTCTAGTTTATCATAGAGATGAAGAAACTCCACTGACAAAAAAACAATTCCAATAATCTGATCTACAATGATGGCATTATCCCGATTTTCTAATAATTGGTTGGGCAAAAACGAAGAGAAATGCCAACGGAAATCCTGAGAAAATTAGTGAATTTCGCTACAAATCAAGAATTTGAGGACCAGACAACCAGGATAGCAGATCATAGTCAATATGGGATTGATGTTGAAGATACCCAGCTGTTGTATGGAGAGGTCAGTAGCCCCTGGAAGAAGTCCAAAGTAGAGTTATGGGTTGCTCCTGGAATAGTTATGCTGGGCCAAGGAGAAATCTGGGTTCTCCTGGAGAATTTTAGTGAAAAACTGATGAAGATTGAGAAAAATCAGATCATTGCATTTGTCAATCTGATCCTGATGGTGGATTTGAGGAAATTTCATGATTTTAGGACCTTGATGAGATGGGATTACTGGAAGAGGTGGCTGAGAGTATCAATCTATTAGTCAATTGAAACAACTTGCTGATCTGATGGAAAGACAGCAGGAGGAGGTGCTTGAATTATTCAAAAAATATTGGGAAATCTTCGCCAAGGATGATCACAATTTGGGATGTGCAAGGAGTGTCATCCATAAAGTTGACACTGGGGAAAATTTACTGATAAGAATGAGATTGATTTGATGGTCAAAGGCCGCTGAAGTGGCAGTTAAAGAGGAAGTCAGCAAACTAGTGAAGCAAAGGCTTCTAGTTCCTTTGTCAAGTCCCTGGGCGAGCCCTATCCTGATTGAGAAGAAGAAGGATGTCTCTAATAAGGTGGTGATCAAATATCAGAAGCTGGATAAAATAATGAAGAAGGATATATATCCACTACCGAAAATTGACGATGCATTAGATAAGTTGGGAGAAATGAAGTATTTCTTTACGATGGATCTAATATTAGGATATTGGCAAATCAATTTGCCAAAGGAAGATCAGGAGAAATGCGCGATCATCACTTCAAAGGGGCTATACCAACCAACACGGATGCCCCAAGGTCTTTGCAATGCGCCTGCGACGTTCCAGAGGGCCATGGAAGCCATATTGAATGACTTGAAGTCGTCATGCGTCCTGGTGCACTTGGACGAATTAAATGTGTTCAGTAGGACCTTTACTGACCATTTACACCACTTGGAAGTTGCCTTAAGAGACTGTCCATGGCTAACCTGGAGATTAAGCTGAGGAAGCGACACTTCTTCAAGAAAGAGTTGGAATATATGGGGGTTGTCATCAACTCTTGTGGACTGCAGCCACAAAACCAGAAGGTTGATGCCATAGAGTGGATGACCATCTCAAGAAGTGTCTGAGATATCCAAGTGTTCCTTAGAATGGTCGAGTACTACCAAAGATTTATATGGGATTTTGAAAAAAATTTCCAAGCAACTCTTTAATTTGCTGAAGGATACAAAGAAAGGATTTGTTTAAAATGAAGGGTCCTAGAGTTCTTTCAATGAGTTAAGCTGGTATCTCATAGATTCTACAATATTGAAATATCTAAAATACAATTGAGAATTTATAGTACAGACCAATGATTCATTAATGGCGATCAGCACCATTCTGAGTCAAGTAGATGAGCTCAGGGACGAGCATCTGATAGCTTATGTAATCTGGATTTTATCAATAGCAGAACGGAATTCGCCGTTACTGAGTGTTAATGCCTTGCGGTGAATTACGCCTGTAAGCAGTTTTGGGTGTATATTCACAATACGCACTTTAAAGTGGTGATGGACCACCTCCTCCCTGCGATGTCTACATAACCTAAGAGGATCAGAAGCATGTCTGGCCAATGGGCATTGAAGCTTCAGGCTTATGACTATGAGATAGTTCACCAAGAGGGGGCTTCTCACCAGATGTGGATGGCTTATCAAGGTTACCAATGAAATAAGTGGTATACCAACAAGCTGATGAGCTTTTCCAGAGAATGGTCGATGGAGAAAATCGGGAACTAGCCCCAAGAGATCCAAGGTGTGCTTTGGAAAGCTATGGAAACACTAAGACCAAGGATAGACAAATATTTAAGATGATTGAAGGAAAATGACTTTCATTCCTAAAGACTGTCAAATGAGCGGCAGTCTTTCAAGCTGTAAATAAGGTTGTTGGGCATGGAGGCCTGAGGAAGACGACCAACCACATTCGCCAGTACTATTACTGGGAGTCTATCAACTACAATGTGGCTGATTATCTGGCTTGCCCTGTGGAGTGCCAGTTGCACAAACCCCACAAGAACAAAACCAGATATTGACTGGTCCACCCTGAATTTACCTGGCATACGGTGTCCATCAATGATATGGACCGCTGATGATGAGCGCAGGGGGAGTCAAGTACATAATAGTTGCGATTGATCATCTGATGAGATGGGGCAAGATGAAGGCCCTGGAGAAAGTGGACGCTAAAAGCACTTCAAGGTTTAACCTGGATCAAGTTGTATAACGCCATGGATTCCCGCAAATCTTGTTAAGAAATAATGGAATAAATTTCACATCCCACGTGATCCCAAGTTTGAATTAAATAATTAGGGATCCAAGGAGTTGTGTCAGTATCCTAGCAACTGGAGATGAATGGACTGGTATAATGAGTAAATGGAATGCTGGCCATGACGCTGAGAAAGCTGGTTACTGGGAGAACTTCTGCATGGGGAACATACCTCAGTTTAATGACATTTGCATATATCAGTCACCACATGGCAACGAAAAACGCCGTTTGAATTGCTGTATGGAATGAAGGCCGCGTTACTGCCAATTCTATATTCAGTGGTTGAACCAAAATCAGGGATGAGTGCCAAGAAGTACTTGCTCCAACTTTCAAATACCTTATCAAGATGCAAATGCAAGCATTTGATATGACCTTGAAGAAAAGATCAAGGCCAAAACTACAGACGATAAGAACTGACTGGTATTATCTGAATATCACATAAGCAATAAAGTAGCCTATTGTGATATGCATGGCTTCAGAAAAAGGAACAAGTTGGATGAAAAATGTTTAGGTCCGTTTGAGATTATCACCAAGATGGTGACAAATGCCTATTCCATCAAGAACCTCAAGGTTGAAAGGATTGTTAATTGAAAACGTGCTAAATACCTAAAGCAGTATATCAAAAAATAATAAGAGTGTTTCTTAAGGACTGCTGAACCATTCAGATGGTTATGTTCTGACAATTTTTGTTTAAGCCCTAAAAAAGGACTGCTGAACCAAAATAAATGTGTGAATCTTAAAATATAAGACTCCTGAACCCATGAAAACTGGTAGTTCAGAGTATACCTAGGAACCAGTTTGGGGAAATAATAAATAAAAAGATGGAAAACTGAAACAAGTGAAGGTCATGTACCATAAAAAGAAGAAAAAAACAAGAGATTTATAAAAAAAGATAGAGATTATATATATACATATACACATAAAAAGATATATTTTTATAAATTTTTTATTGGTTACCCTCAACTCAGGGATGATTCCGCCTATGTTACCTCTTGGGGAGGGAGGATGTATAACAATAGGGGTAAATAAACCGTCAAAAACTACTGAGATTGGACACTAACAAGGGCTAGACCTACTTTAAGCCAAGTTCATTGAGCGGAGGCTGATCCCTGAGAGAATGTAACAAGGGGAAGAGAAATTGAGATGTTGGTACTTGGCAATTGTGATACCTTGGATTGGGGAGGGAAAAATAGAACAAGAAGAGGCAGTTGGCGAATAACCCTGAGTAATCCCAATATGGCATTAGAGCTGGAAGATTGGTCTTGAGCGCTTGCTGATGGGCTTTGTCAATAATTTTAGACATGTGAGCCAGAATTGAGCAAGCGATATTAGGCGGAGGCAGCCAAATAATGCCCTGGATTAGAGCCATAAGGGTGAGGTATTGATGGGAAGCGCCAGATATGAGATAGTTGTGCAAAGAGCGAACAGCATCCTGAAGATGACGACTATGAGATTCTTGGATTCAAAAACAGAATGAATGATGGAATTCAGGGGAGAATGGAAGCTTTGTGGTCCAACTTTGAAAAACTTAGCCTGCAAAACAAAGGGCATAGGCTGCAACGTCTCAATCTAGGATGTTAGAGGGATTGGATCGGTTTAGAGATATGGAAAAAGCCTTGATTACTCAGTTCCTCAACTTGCATAGGGGAGATCAAAATGTTCGTTATCAATGGTCAGTTTGGTTAAAAGAGCAGCTGGTTTATAAAATTGACCGAGTCAAAAAAGGAACTCAGGAAGTAAGTCAGATCCAGCAAAAAAGAATTGACTAACATTGGGTGGCATTGCTTCAGGAGGCTCAACAATAATAGTAGGAGTATCCATGGGAGGAGCTGAATCTAAGAGAGTATTGAAGTACAATTTGGGAATTGATGACAGAGGGAGAATTGGCCGAGAGTCATTTGAGATGGTTGCTACTCTGGTTTCATTGGGGTTGGATACCATTTCTGATAGTTTAGTGGAAGGACTGCCTATGTATATGTGACTGGGAGTATGAGTTCTAGGGGGACCATAGAAGAGATTTCTTCGCGCAGAATGACTCATCAATTGGAAAAGATGGGTATCTTTGTCAGAAAGACTGTCAAGGTATTGCTGGTACTGATAATTCGAATTTGACATATGCGCTGGATGAGAGGGAGGATGTCAGACTTTTTATAATAGTCAAAATTGTTCAATTTGGTATTAATTAAGATCAAATTTCGGGAAAATTAATCGAAAAGTTAATGAGATAAGCTCTTCAGAAAAAAATGTAAGAATGATATGAGCAAAAAGAAGTTACTAAGAAAAAATAACAAGAGCAAATATAATTGATCATGCTTAATTTTGCCACAAAACAGACAATGATGGTGGTAACCTCCTATCAAGGAGAAGGAGGGAGATCAGGAAATAAAGGACGCCAGACCAAGATCCTGAATATGACAATGGGTCATATGCCCTGACCAGGGGGAAACTGGCTTTCTGAGACTATCATCATCACAAGTAAATTGACTAGACTGGCATGACAATGGGTCATGAGGACTGCACTCTGAGGAGGCAGTAGCGAGAAAGAAAAGGAAGAGAACTAGATGCCAAAGGTTGTCTTGAGCAACGTTGAGTGAAGATTGGCTGTGTTTGACTGGAAACAAAGATGTATTTGACCTGGTCCAAGGCAACATTCTACAGTCCTGATCCTATTTCGCTGGAAATCTAGGCAAGAGGGGGAATATGTTGGAATTTTTGCCCACCTTTCAAGCTTCCTAGATTACCTGTTAAATCGTTAGGGGATAAATTCTGCTGGTGAGTGAATTATATATCAGTTGACCCCAATTTTTGGCTAATAATGTTCAGAGATTTTAGGTAATTTGCCATGTTCAGATCTGTCAGGGATCAATCCAGGTGAATGCTTAAGAGCTCGTTGGACAGAGTTGCCAACGAAATGGGGCATCTGTTAATTGATAATTGATTAACTATCAGGTGTACTGATTGGGATCAGTCTGTTTCATCACCAGATAATTGGGAATGTAATTAGCAGTTGTGAGGCGAGTAATTCCACCTGCAACTAGCAAATAAATCATTTGGTTTGCAACCAGACATTATGGGAAAAGGGTTCCTATTACCTAATCAAGTCAATTACTAGATATAAATGGGTTGGTGTGATTGAGCGGGAAATGTTAGGGACACGTTTTCTGGCTCTTTCTGTTTCAGGTCCTGAGGATGTCCTACAGAAGAATCCTAACCATATGGAGAATACCATCGCGGTGAGATGTCAGAGGGAATTTAATGGCAATGGTTGCCATTTCATGGCTGAGGCGCCAACTGAGATGTTGGGAGCTGAATTCCCTCTATAAATTCCCTAACAATTCACATTAATAAAAAAGTTTTTTCTATTGAAAGAAAAAGTTGTTCATTTGGGAATAAATTATATTCATCTTCAATCAATTTTGTTGCTGTATACAATAATTGTAGACTCTTTTGTCATATAAAGAGTAAGGATCAAGAATCCTTGGAAGAGAAGCAGACCTTAAACAGGAATCTCCGCAGACCCTGCATAATGAGAAGCAAGGCCAGAAAGCTCTGAACTTGAGAGTGGATCAAGTTAGAAAGATCAGGGAAAAAGTCCCTATAGTTGACTGTAACAGTATTTTGTGGATAATTTGAGGTCTAGAATTGGACCACATCAGGTTATTCCATTCAACTATGGATAATAGTATTCATATTGTTATCAATCTCAACAAAAAGAATCAAGCAATGCGAATTGTGCACATACCAAACTTGTGCAGTTAACAACTAGAAGCTACCATCAGGGAAGAACCCAGGATTGCAAAATATGAGACTCACAAGAAGAGTAGCCTAGTCCCCAGTTTTTAAAACCTATCCTTGGCATTGGTTGTTGGCAAGAATTTAAGTATCTTCATCCGTGGGTTTGTCTGTGGTTGTTGAATCAATCCATTAGCCAAGTTGACATTGAATTCATATATAACTGATGCGGAAGAGGAAAACTCCTACTACGCTGACCTCAACCCCCACTATGCGGATGCCCCAACGCCCTGGCTCTCTGCTCTGATCTGGTACTGTAACCAACATCCCTTGATCGAGGTGGGTCTTTCTGAAAACCAACCCCCGACCCCTCCTCACCCTCTGCCATGGTGGGTTAGCAGTTTCTGCTTCCCACCTGGTTAGTAGTTTTTTTTGTCATTTTGAGTGTTGTGTTCAGTACTGTCCATCCCCTGGTCGGCGTACCTCGAATAAATCAAATTCATATATAACCCAGTGGTTGTCCTGAGTAATTAATAACCTGGTGCATTGTGGCAAGCTCAGGAAATGCAGTTGTATGTTTGATGCTTATCAGGAGATTCCTTTCCACCCCTTCATAATTATCAGGGAGAATAGGCAGACTCATGTTGGCCTGTAGAGGTATAAACAATCCATCATTCTAGCTGGTATTGAGTTCAAGCCTAACCCAGATGGGGTTCCTCTTGTTAGATGATGAGACAGTGAGAAATTGATTAGCTAAAATTCATTATTGCGAAACAAGGCATGAACTAGTGTACCCTTGAGAAATTTGATATGATCTACGTCTTTCTCCTTAGTGGAGGTGATGTAAGTCTCAGTAGGATATACTAGGTAAAGGGTAGGGCGCTCTTGGAGGGGCTCAGAGAGCAAGATGATGTCTTTTCAGGGATCTTGAATGGAAAATAGAAAATTGAAACTTAATCTCCGTTATAGTTTAGAGGTTCCCTTAATATAGTTGAGTGGGGACTTAACCTCACAATTGGGTTCAGAGGTCCTTTTCTCCAAATAATAATAGAACTTAACCTACTAATAGAAGATTCAGCAGTTCCATGAGAGGGGTTTGCTTAGTGATGAAGCCGAACATCTTGTAAAGCTTCTCAGGAGCTCAGCTCAGCGCAGGTAGGAAAGTTCCCTTCTTCAAGGTAGATGTTGAAAACCTAGGGGTGTACAGAGGCCCCCTGTAGTGAGCACCAGTTGTTGGAATTTCCACTTGGTTGCTCACTGGTGCTTGAATGTTGGAATCCTAGTAATATAAAACCAATTGCATTGAATTTATTCGGGAAGGCCTACCAGGATGTACACTTTTCAGAAAGACACAAAGAAAAGGAACTCCAGATAGAGGAGGGCACCTCAGAGAAACTAGTGCTTTCTCCTGTTGCCAGCGGGAACGCAAAACAGGGAGGGGGTTACATGTGTAGGGGGAAGTCGCCACTATTGAGCACTTATTAGGAAGGGGTCTGAATTAATAAACCAAACTAGGAACCAGGATGAGACCAACTGGCGGCAAGGTGGTGGTAGGTACCCAAACGTCCACACTTGGAAGTGGTCCACAAGGTGTAACTGGAACAGGCGTATAGCTTCTTGGAGGGTGGGAGTGGATCCGGAGATGGCATCCAAGGCAAGTATGTGGATAGTCCACATGGCGATTGCGACCACCAAGGCTTGGAGGGAGGGTGGAAGAGGGGAGGCCATTGATAAAGCAAACATGTCCTTAGAAAGACTGAAGGGCTGTGCCTGATCTTGTCAAAGTAGAAGTTGCACCTCACGCCATATCGCTTTAGATGGAGGGCACTTTTCCAGGTGGTGAAACAGCTTTCCATACTGGCCACACATGACACAGGATGAGTGCAAAGCGTTAGAGCGTTCGGCGGTATGGTATACCCATTTAAAGCAGCACCACACATGGAAACGAATATGTGGCTGCAGAAGAGGGTGATGGCATACTTCCAAATGGCTTTCTGGGTATCAGTGGGGTAGGGAATGTCCATCATGTCCAGGTAATCCACCCTGGACAAGGAATGGGGCCTCATGGGTATTACTCCTTTCAGAATAGGAAGACCCTGTACCTCCTGGGTGAACCGAGGAGAGGGACGCCCCCTCTGGGCGATGTGTCCACAAATGCGAATCCTCCACTCAGCGCTCCACATGGAGAAGAGGATTCTTTTGAAGTGGGGTGACGTCCCATGTGGGCCCGCTGCTGACGGATGTGAAGCCAGGTATTTTAACAGAGAGTGTGGGTTGGATGGATTGGGGAGGCCTTGGGCACAGGAGAAGTTGGAGCAGGCTGCACGGGACCAGTGGGGCTGAAATTGCAGGGTTAGTAACGGCAGCGACCCAGGTGCCAAGGATCTTGGATGCATGGGCCTCAAAGTTGAGCAGGCCCATACCACCACAGTGGCGAGGGCCAAACATGACATCTAAGCACACCGGCGGTGGGCGGCTTAATCAAAGCCATCCTTGCAGAAGGGCGTATAGTGACTTGAAGAAACTCTGGGAGAAAGCGATGGCGTGGGCCCCAAACCAAACTTTAGAGAGGAGCATGGAGTTGGCTAGAACTACCCTGCCTGTAAGGGAAGTCTGATGGGCTTTGAGGGAAGCTATACATTTCGTCACATTGTCCAGGATATGGTTTTCCATCACCACTGAGGAATACCCGCCTGCCTCCAGCCACACCCCCAAATGGCGGACAGGGCCAACGGTGGGATTTGGCACAAAGGGGAGCACAAGCGGGGCGGTATGGGGTGGGCAGGGAAAGCTAACACGTGCGCTAGCTGGTGAGGCGGATAGGAAACAGGGCGCTGGGGCCCAGCGGGCTTGATACCAACCAAGGAGAATGATTTCAGTTTTGGAGGCGTTGAGTGCAGCATTACTTACCCTGGAGTAAACCTAGTTAGTCCCTTCAAGGTCGAGTGCATCATGATTGTTAGATACCCCAACCACACAATCATCAGCAAATGCCAACATCTTGACGGGGGTTTGTCTTGCACATGGACCCCAGTAAGGTGGGCGTTCACAGTACAAAGAAGTGGGCCCAGGCTGAAGTTATACAAGAGTGGGCTAAGCGGGTCCCCTTGGCGCAACCCCGACCTTGACAGTACATCACCCAATTGATGAAGTGAGGGGGTAGGCGAAATTTGTGGAGGCAGGCTCTGAGGTATTCTGAAAATACAAGTGCTCCAGAAGCCGTGGACTGACAGACGTTGGCTAGTGGTATATTGTCCCAAATCGACCTTCTGGGAATTGTTCAGGAGATGAGAGCAGAGGCAGCAACTCCTAGACTGTTAGCCATGATTTTAGTAATTTTTTTTGCATCATTGTTAGTGAGAGAAATGGGGCGCCAGTTGGCCAAGTTTAGCCTATTCCTTTTTTTGTATAATGTAATAGTGTAGGCCTCTTGTCCTCCAGGTGGGAGCTTTTGTATAATGTAATGGAGGTAGGCTTTCTCCATATCCAGAAGAGCCACAAAGCCATTCACCTTACGAGAGTTAGCAGGTGGGGTCAGTTGTCTACATCCCCGTGAGAAAAGCACCCCATTTGGTGATGCGGTTGGCCAGAAGCCGTGAAGGCTTGGTCTGTGTTGATCAGCCTATGGGGCGCCAGTTCGCCGGTTCTCACGGTCCTGACTTCTTGTGAATGAGGGTCGGGTCCCCCTTGGGCTACAGTGTGTATATTGCCCAAATCTCCTTAGACCATGAAATTCCTTGTATTCCGTAATTTTTTTTGCTCCTGCCCCAGGGTGCTGCCATGTCCTCCCCTCCAGTCCTGTGCGCGTTTCCAGAAGGCGTTGGTTAAGAGAGGCCAGCAGCAAGGAGGATAAATATTGAAATACTTCTTGTGGAACTCATAAGGGATGCCGTCTGGACCTGGGCATTTCCTGTATGGTGCACCACAAACGGCGGACCAGAGTTCATCCTGAGTAATCAAATTCATCAACTCCAGGAATTGGGAAACGGTGCAGATGTGTGCACTATCAAGAAAATTTACCATTTCGGCTGCAGAATTGGATCAGATTGATACAGTTTGGAGTAATAGTTTTGTATCTCGACCGCCACTTCAGCTGGAGTATCCACTATGGAATTGTCTGGCCTTCACACCTGTGTGCAGGCCAAGCTCTGGCGCGGTGCAAAGAATTTTTGAAAAAGTAAGCGGAGCACATGTCACCCACTGTAATATGTTTAGCCTTATACTGAACACAAAACTGATGCTTGTGTTGTCTCACCAGAGCGTTAAGGTGGGCGGCCACTTCCGCCCACTTGCGACCCCAGGCAGGGCTGTAGCCCGCGGCAGGGATGTTGGACTCCACGTGGTCCAATTCTGCCAGTGTGCATGTAATGATTGCCGAGGTGGCCTGTGAGTGGCGGGAGGAAAGGTTGCGACTCTGGCGGATTGTGCGTGCCTTGAAAATAGACCATGTGGTAATTGGATCTGCACAAAACGGTGCAACAAACTCAGGAGCCGAGGCCACAGATTCCATCCACAAGGAAAATCTTGGCAACGCGATTTTGGCAGGGTGAAGTTTGCACCATTTTGGAGCCTGAACTGCAGAGTTGGATAAATGGAAGGTAATTGATACCATCCTGTGGTTGGAGAAATTCATCTTTGTCATGGTGAATTAGGAAATATGGGTTCAAAATTTCAACAGCGCGAATATAAGGTCAATTTGGGACATGGACCTTAACTGGCTGTTGTGAAAGTGGGGGCGTGACATGTTATTGAGAAGAAGAGCGTGGCATGGCATAGTATTGACCAACCCTAGGGTGGCTTTGAGAACGCGTAGTTCAATGTGCCCCTGTGGGGGTGCATACAATGAGGGCCAGCGGTCTGTGGACATGCTTAACCAGCAGTTCATGTTTCCAATGACGAAAGGGTCAGGGAGTAATGGAAGGGAATTGACTGGAGAGAAAAATTCGAATGTTCATGTGCACAGGTTGGGGTTAAATGTTGACAATAGCGTGCACTTTGTCATCCCATGAAAAGGTGACAACCAGGACGTGACCTGTCAGGAATAAATTTGATGAAATAAATTTTAAAGTTTTTTTTTTCATATGAAATAGCACCCCACAGTGCTCAGACCAAAAGGAGAGGTAAGGGAGGAGCATGTTTTCCATGTTTCCTCAGAACCACGTGGACAGTGGGTTTCCTGGATGTCCATGATGTCCATGGGTAAATTATTTTGTAGAAAACTCAGTTTCCTAGCCCAGGACAGCGAGGCCTTGAGTCCAGCGATGTTCAAAGTCCCTAAAGTAAAGGCTCCCCCCATCACACCTTAGGTGCAAGGGGAAGGGCACCTGAGCCCTTCAGCCTTCTCTTTATCTTCACGGCGCTTGCTGGCGCCTCAGGTATGTGATAGTACAGAGTAATTGTTAGAGTGGTTAGCTTTATCAGTTTGGTTCACATTGGCTTTTGCCTTCACTTTTTTCCCTGCTGTGGGATGAGTTTTTTGCAGTGTGTGCATTTGCGGTGCACCATCACTTGGAGGTGAAAAATTGGCTGGATTGTTGGTGACCAACTCAGTCCCAGTTGATGCTTAGGCGCATTGGTCAGTGAAACTGACTCACCCATCAGGTTCTCAGCTTGGGTGGCCCAATTGGCTTGGGCGTTCCACTCTGATTGGTCAAGGGATTCATTAGATGCTTCCTCTGTGAAAGTCTCAATGTCCTCCTGGAGCTGGGCTGGCAGGATAGTGGAAGCAGTTTTGGCTGCCTCCTTGGCCACCACCTTGTGGGCCTGTTTGGCCTTCTTCCGCTCTTGCAGAGACACTGGTTTAACTAAGATGTAGCAGCCTTGCGCTCCCCACAGGAAGGCTGCCTTGGTGTCTAGGGTCATTTCATAGTGGGCTTCTCCCCCAGCCATCAAATCTGAGACAATTTCTTGATGCATAACGCCCTCCTTGATGGGGAAGGTGTGGGCCTTGTGGCCAAAAGTGCTACAGAAGCTGCAGATGGGAGGTGTGCTGTCTACGGTGACCCTGAAAGGTCAGGTGTCATGCCCCTTGATGTTGACAAAAGTGGTGTGTGGGATTTGGGTCAAATCCTCCACTATTCCGTGGATGGGGTGAGGACTGCAATAGCTTTACCTGTTCACAGGTTTGGCATTAGCGTAAAGCGTATCATTTCAAAGGATTGTATTTTGCCATAAATGGCAAGCCCAGCCTTCAGGTGGTGCTTGAGTATGGTACGCTTGACTGTTGTGGGCAGGAAGTCAAATGTTACAAAAATTTGGTTGGATTTAGTCCAAGGGGTGCACTATGATTTGACAACCCGCTGACTGTCTGGGAGGTCTACTATTATGCACACCTTTGCGGCTTCATCCACCACATACTTACTCTTGAAGCCCATATCCAGCCAACCATGTGGCACGGAATGGGGTGCGATGTACACCGCGTTCAGGAAATGTTTGTGTACATCCCTACAAAACATCTCCCAAAGCACCGTTTGCTGAATATCCAGGAAAACACACACCCCATGTTCCACCGATGAAAGTGGTTGGGAGTGTGGCATATTGATGTACTGGTTGCAACGCGCTTGCCAAGCTAAAATTTATGGGGAAATGGTAACCACCTTTTTTTATTAAGTTTATCAATTCCTCTGGGCTCTCTGGGGCATTTGCAAAATTTGGATGACGCGGGGCCAACACCTGTGCCCTTGACTTTACTCGCCCAACTGCTCCCCAACATTGGCCGCCAACTAATCTCCTCGATGAGATTATCAAACTTTACCTTAGACTTGAATTGAACTTGTTGCAAAAGTGTTTTAAACGAGAGAGAAAAGTTTTTTATAAAAACAATTGCAGTAGTATTAGTATGTCACAACTGGGGTAGATAGTGGGGCCAAATCTAATCTTAGACCTTCCTATATGATGCACAGGTTAAGTGAATTAGAATTATAAAAAATAAAAGTGGCAAAAAAATTATATTTATTTTCATCCTAGCCCTTTAATAGGGCTAGGGAAAATAGAGAGTAATATGAAATATGGATAAATTGCCCAAGCTTGTGCAATGGGGTTGTCAAGTCAATTTATCCTAAGTATTTAAAGTGAATATCCAGATTTGATAGATAGGAAGGAGTGAGGCAATATAGCGCTGAGGATAATAATTTTGGGCCTTTGTCCTAACAAAACATCAAGCACCAGTATAACAACTTAATGGTAAATTTGACACATTACCTGAGAATTAATCACTTAATAAAAATGAATTAATTTCAAACGGGGGTAATTAAGATGGTAAAGCATTTAGAAACCCAAAATCAAGCCTTCCCTTGCATTGGGGCGAAGCCTGACAGCCATTTATAGTTTTGTAGATCCCTCTAACTTAGCTGTAGGGACTTTCTTTCCCAAATAGATGATTAAGGCATTGAACACCTGTGTCCTAATACAGCAAGACGCTTTCAAAAGCTGAGCAAAGTTATAGTGTCATGGAGAAAGAGTGCCTAGATGATCTTTTTGCAGTGAAAAATTTCCAGCCCTCTTGTATGATATGAACTGTACAGTTGTTACAGACCATGCCTCTAAAAAGTACTGCAAAACATGAAGGATACAACTTGAAGATTAGCTCAATAGGCTCTTAAACCTCAGCACTATACATGATCATTGTCCATCAAGCTGGAATAAAGCACAAAAACACAGATAGACTGACCCAAATCCCTTACTATACCTAGAAAATAGTGAAGATGAATGGCTACACGCCCTTCTTATGAAGACAGACTCTTGAGTAGACAATTATGAACCAGTTCAAAAGGTGTTGAAATCACAATCATGAGATACTAAATTTCTTAATGGATGATTATATAAGAAAGTTGGAACTGACTAATTACCTTACCTGCGATCTTTAGAACAGGTACCATTTATAAAAGTAGCTCACAATACTATAGTACATGGAGGAGCTTAAAAACTTACAAAAGGATAAAAAGTGTTACTATAGGGAAGGAATACTAGAATGTAGTGAACGTCTTAGAATCCTGCATAACTTGTAAGAAACAGTCACCGCATAAGAGTATGTACAAGTATCAGCTACTGAACCCTCAGCAGCTGTTCCATACTATCAGTTTAGATGCTTTATGCCCGCTTCTCAAATCTACTGGAAGAAAAAGTATTCTTGAAGAGATTGATGATTTAATAAAGTGAGTTGAAGCAATTGCCATTACTGTGCAAACTGCCAAGGCTACCACAAATTTATAATATTAATATATATTTACTAGATATGGTTGCATATAGGTTTTACTATATGATAATAGAAGAAGCTTTATGTCAAGAGTTGTGATTATCTTAGTTATGAGCATGGGAACTCATCAGCCATTCTCAGCACCTAAAGACCCAACTAATAATGTAGAAAGAGCATCTGTAATGATAGTTTTAATATTACAAAGGATGGCTAATTCTGATCCATTACACTGGGACCGTTATCTTCTGAGTACATTGATGGCTTATAGGGTGATACCATCATATCATTAAACTGTATCCTTTTAAGGCTTTATACAGAAGAGAACCTGACATACAGGCTCTATTAACCCACGAATTTACTAGTGATAACTTCAAAGAGCCCAAGAAAGTGCTAAGAAGATTAGCTCAAAAGATATATTAATTCCAATCAAAGAAAATGACAAACTTAGCTGGGATAGTTACAAGAGAAGACCAAGTAGCAAATGAAATCACCAACATTTAACCACATTTAAGATCTCATTTTAATCTTGTGCTACCGCAATCTCATATAACCACGAGGAGGAAAATTGGATTTCATCTGGGATGGATTATATGCTATAACTTACAAATATAGAGGGGGTGGAAGGCGAGTTGGTAGGGTATACGGCTACCAGCCTGAAGGCTGCAGGTTTGATTCCTGCCCTTTGCACATCGATTGGGGTGCCAGCTGAAGGAAGCTATTGGCGGTTAGTAGGTCTATTAACACGAAAACCTTACCCATGACATAACCATAAAAATCTGAGTCCTGATCTGGAGGTAAAAAACTTTCTTTAACAGAGTTGTCCTGCTCAGGTTTCACGTTGATTCTTTCTTTCTTTCTCTCTTTTGGTAATGCCTGTCCCCTGGTCAGCTTGCCTCAAATAGATAAAAACGTACAGATATAGAGATTAATACTCAAAGAAAATTTAGAAACTGGATTTACTATCAACTATATACATATTGATTTTTACATCAGTACGCCTCTGCCAATATTCTTATAGGGTAATATTGGATACCTGAGTATTGGACAAGATAGGAAGAATGTCAATTGATTGGACACTATGTGAAATTAACCTTTAGAGCAGAAAAGGGGGCTAAAATACCAATGTTTAACTAAAAATAATTTGATAGTTGGTAAGGCTCTACTGTATACTAGAAAACTTTTATCAGAGTATCTTAAGCCCAAAATATTTAAGAACAAAAACTGACTAGCCAAAACAAAGAATTATATGAATGTCAGGTGATCACTATATTAGCAGACATACAAGGCAGTAAAATAAGTCATTTCTTCAAAAAGGTACAAATCTGATATCTGCCAAGTGATTGACTTAAGTGATACCAAGTATCGTCAGATTTGGGTTATTAAGGCACATCTTACCTATAAAATTTATTCTACAAAGGCATTCATGATACTGGAAGCAATATCCAATTAGTTCCTTGACTCAGATAGCCCCTCTCTATTATTTATCTTGTTTAATCTCCTTATGGGAATTTTATTCTTATAGAAATAATAAAACCCAAAGCTATCATCTAGTAAAAGTTATGTCGTTTTATCTAAATCTCCTTTTTGGTACTTTGACTTCAATAAGTCTCTATGCCTCTTATCATAGGAAGAGTACTATAGTTGACGGGACCTAAGCATAATTTAGCACTCTATAAAATAACAAAATACTTGATTTGGGCCTTATTCTATTGCAAGTATTGACTTTAGGGCTCCTTGGGCTCAGCACCATTGAGCCACAAAAATAGAAGCCCTATAAAGTGTAATTCTCCATAGCTTCAACTGATATTAAAAACTTCTAGATTACATTGTCTTCAATACACACTCAATTGGATAGATTGAATTGTCCATATCAACCTTTATTTAAGCTTCTTTCTAGATTTTAAATATTTGGCTTTAAAAGCTAAAGGGATCTGTTTGTTCAGAAAAGTTCATGCTGTACTGAACAAAATTGATGATTTATTCAAATTTCAATAAGAACTAAATCCTGATAAGGAGGTTGTAGTGGGCATCTTTAAGCACAACTGCTGGAGCAGTTAGAAACATACAACCAATTTGTATTGGTAAAGCTTAGTAAGCTCATATTATGCATGCAATGTCTGGTTTTGCAATCTATTATTTCACATCATATTTGATGCTCAGTAAGTACTTCAATTGTTTCATTAACTTCATTTGATATTATGTTGACAGGCACTCCAGTGGCTAAAATGATTGGCATAAAACTTAGATAATAACAACTTCCACTTTGATTACACTCCTAACAAAGGTGTATCAAGTGGCCAAAAGTTTGGTTTTTGTATTTTCAAGCCTATAGCTTATCATGTAAGTGCTTTCTTGTTGTATATGAAGATTCTGCTAATTCTTGTTCTTTGTTGGACATTTTCCCTCAAATCTGAAAAATAAGAATGTTTTGGGGCGAATTCAGCCAAAAAGGGGAAATGTTGGCAATTTGCAATTTTGTGATGTTACTAAGAGTGATTTTAATAATGGTGATATTGATGATATTGAGGATATTGGCCAAAAGACCCTGGCTGATTTTTGGTGGAACCCTGTTAATCAGTGTAACACCATTTCAAAACCTGCATGGACAATAAATGTAAAGTTTGAGCAGTCAGATTACTCTGACCACGCAATAGACCATGGGGCGACTATTGAAAGGCATGTCCCCAAACAAAATCAGGTCCTCCCAAGCACCTACGCGGGGACCACCCCCTTTTATAGGCGTGGTGGAGGTCCCCTGAGGTGCAATAAATTTCTCAAATGGAAATTGGCTGAAGTCTATAAAATCATTACTGCACGGGTATGTTTAGCCAATATTAATTCCCCTGCTATCATTCAGCCAAAGTGAAGTGAGTATTCTGAGCTTCGATAGGCTGCATTATCATAATACCTAATTTGAACAGTTCAAGCTGTACCAAACTTACTAGTAAATTACCTCTGACCCATGATACTGTTTAAATATAGATTGGTCAGATATTAAGGGGATCATAATTTCCTTTCTTACCCCTAGCTACTATTAAAAACACATAAAACATAAGTTTTTTAGTAGTTCTTATTTATTAAAATTTTATTAAAACTTTTGTGGGATCCAGTGGCATAAGCACCAGCGATCACAAACAGGCTGGATTCCTACAATCTTGATATCAGTGAACGTTTATACACTAGATGCTCTCCCTCATCAACTTATTTGATTACTTAAGGTAAATTTATAAGCTTGAGCCAAGTAACTCGAGTTAAGCTTCATCCATAACTTCATGAGCCCATCCTCTTAAAGGTGCTGCTACCTCTCTAAGGCTCTTAATACATAGTATTTCATGTTGTCATTGGCAGAATCTACACCATCTCCCTTGATATGGAGGGTGACTCAGGTGACTGCTGTAATTGGTTCTTCATCCTTCTTCAGGCTTTTGCTTTTTCTCTGCTGAT
This sequence comes from Massospora cicadina, assembly GCA_022478985.1. Lineage (NCBI taxonomy): Eukaryota > Fungi > Entomophthoromycota > Entomophthoromycetes > Entomophthorales > Entomophthoraceae > Massospora > Massospora cicadina. Next base: position 13,850 of record JAKSZP010000484.1, on the reverse strand, counting down.
TAGGTCAAATCCTCCACCAATGACCTAGCTGATTGCCTTATTACAGCGATATTATCTAAGCTTGTATTGTTGTGTCAGCTTTTGAGGCTTCCCTTTTGACTATTATCCTTGAACTGTGCCACAGAAATAGCCTTGCTATTGTTGCGTCATTGATGGTTCCTGACAGTCTTAGTATCTTTCTTGAAGATCCTTTGTGCGTCAAGTAATGCTTCTTTATTCTCCTTTAAGGACTTTAAACCTTTCAAGGACAACGCCAAGAACATCTTAATTGTGGAAATGGTATTATAAGACTAAGAAAAATGGTCCTTGCAGTCAATTTTTCTAGGCTTCTGGTAGTCCAAAGATGTTTGGTCTTTAAAAAGTATCTTGTCGCGTAGTTAATGACTGTCCCACTCCTTCCCATCTTCAACAATAGGAATTCTTGCTTCATATTTGCACATTTTGATTGCTAAAAAATTATGTTATAGCCTAATTAAACTTCTGTCCAGGTATAAATAGTTTGAGGCTAGTTCTTAGAACTTCTTGTGCCTCAAGGCATAATCCACCTTTGGATTTGAAGTCATTTTGTCTGTCACTGGCTCCATCCATACTGGTTTTGTACTTATAAAAGAATTGTGCGATTGTTTTTGCACTGGGTTGTCCATAAAATTGACTTAGGGCTTTGTCACGATCCAGAATTTTCTTGGACGTAACATTGCTCTTAAACTCTTTATAAGTATAAGGCAAATTGGGCCTCAACTTGATGGAATTTATTTTAATTGAAAACAATTGACGCCAAACCCCAAGGAGTTTAAATCAGTATTTAAATTCTTGAAAAAGTGGCTCAATTAAACCTTTACCAACATTCTTTTGAGTTGGACTGAAAAACATCAGCAACAGATGTATTAAATAATGATCCACGATTTCTGATCCAATGAATGAGGATTCAGCAGCAGAAATTTTGAAGAGTTCATGTTTTATCCTTGATTCAGATCTCTAATAAGTTTGTGTAGTTAAAAAGGTATGCTCAAGAACATTTATTAGCATATGAATTTCAGGTAGTAATTTACCTTTTAATAAGAACCCCTCCTCAATACTCACTAATTTTTTATCTGTAGGATAAAAACTTCTCTGATTTACTTTGGCGTTTTGTACTTACTAATGTAGTTATGTCCCAACTTTTATGGCAACGGATGACAAAATTCTACAATCATTATGCAGACCTGATTTTTGGCGCTCCCACTATTAAAGATATACTTATCCCTTGTCAGTAACCTCACAAATCATCAAGTGAGCTATCTGCAGTATTGTCATTATCTGGCGCTACATATGACCTTAGCCTAATCATGTTCGTTAAATTGCCTTCCTAATAGTCTTGAACATCACCTCATAGAAGCAGACTATGATATTAAAAAACTCTATTAACTTCTTCTCTATCCTCACTGACATATTGCAAACCCAAGTCCGCGAGATTCTCTTCCTGGTTATTAATACCCCCACTGTGATAATAATTTTATTCTCATTTCTCTCTGTATTTTAGAGGTTCACCATAGTTTTTCACTACAGTTCAACCCATCCCATGCTTCAACCTCTGCCCGCAGAAAATCATTGCTGCCCCATTGTTGGTATTTTTGCCCACATTTACAGCTGACTAATTACTAGGGGCTGCTAGGGAATAATTCCCTATAACGAAGTTATTTGGATATTGGTTGACCCCAATTTTGGGGTAACAATATTTTTGGGATTTTAGGCAATTTGCCTGGTTCAGATCCATCAGGGATCATTCCAGGTGAATGCTTAAGATCTCATCGGGCAGAGTTGCCAACGAAATGGGGGCATCTGATAGTTTATTGATGATTTATTATCAGTGTACCAATTGGGATTGGTCAAATTTCATCACCAACCAATTGGGAATTTAAGGATAAAGTTGCGAGGTGAGTGATGCCGCCTGCAACTAGAGAATCAATCAGGTGGTTTGCAACCTGTTTTAATGGGTATCAAGTCCCATTACCTAAGCAGGTCGTTTGCCAAATATGTTTGATTTGCTAGGATTGATAGGAAAATGTTAGGGACACATTTTCTGACTTTTTCTGTTTTAGGTCTTGAGGATGTCTGATGACAGAATCCTAGCCAGGATGAGAAAAACCATTGCTGATGAGATTACAATGGGTAATTTCAATGGCAACGGCTGCCATTTCATTGATGAGGTGCCAACAAGGGTTGGGCGCCAAATTCTCACTATAAATTCCCCTAAGAATTCACTTAATAACATTAATACTTTACCAGAATCCATTATTAGTTCTATTCTTCTTCAAGGAAATTATTGCTGTGTGCTCTAATTGGAGACTATTTAGATAAAGAGTAAGGATCAAGGATCCAGAGAAGAGAAGCTGAACTAATTTGGGGACTGCTTCTGACTGTGTGTCACTAGAGAGAAGCTGTAAATGAGAATCTGAGCATGGATCAAGTTAGGCAGTATAAGGGAAAAAATCCCTATTTAGGACATCTTAAGTATTTTGAGGTGGAATACTGGTCAAGCGTTGGACCCAATACTAGTGATATATTCAACTACAGATAATAATCTTCATACTATTATCAATCAAATATATATTATTGGCAGACTTTTGTAAGGATTGCACAACACTGAACTTGTGCAGTTAAAAGTTCAGGGCTTATCAGTTGTAAATAATCCACAAAACCACTAAATTTTAACAATTGGTGCTCACTACAGGGGTTGTAGTTGAGTAAGATACTAGGACATGATGTCATACAAGGATGAATTAAGATAACTCTGGACGGAGTTGACAACCATCAACCAGAACGCCTTGAATTCTGCGGATCATCGAGAATTTGCTGCCTTGGAGGAGAGAGTTTCCAAGATCGAGGAAGGGGTCAAAATTGTTGCTAGTTTTGGCATTAAGATATTCAGAAAAGTAACGTCATTGAAAAAAAGGAAGGAATTTAGTTCAAGAAGTCTTATTCTTAAAGATGGAATGTGAAGCAGATTGCATTTAATTATGGGAATTCAGCGCAGATATAAAGTGACTGATTAAGCAAGTTGAGGAGTTGAAGACTCATAAAATGTGAATGTGAGCCATATGTGGTGACCGATGCTAAAGAAGGACCTCCAGGGACTCTAGTTGAAAAAATGACTACCCCAAGAAATATGCCACCCGCTTTCACAGCCATTTTGGAGATGACTCCCAAAATTACTCATCAAGTTAGTTGAGAAGCCAACCAAGAGTTGTGGCTAGAGAAACTTTAGAGAAAACTAAAGCAACACCAAAATTACCTACTATCCATTGGGATAACGCCCCTGCATTTTATCAATTATTTGACATGACAATGTTTGGATATGGCAATTGTCAAAAGGCTTTGACGGTGATGAATTTCCTGGATACCAATTGTCAGAACCTGGTGTTGCCCATCTAGAGGGTTACAGCTGGTCAGACTCAGAGGCCAAGGCGGCCATTATGAAGGAATTTGGAAGTCCCATGTGCATGTCGAAGTGAAAGTAATAATTTATGAGCATTTAATTCCAGAAGGATGAATCCTTAGCAAATTTCACTAATCATTTCTACCAAGAATTTCAGATTTTTGGTTGGAGTGAAAGTGCTGGATGATCTTGATGCACAGATTGCACTGCAAGTGGCCCTTTGGCCCTATTGGATTTGCATCAAATGATGTATTACATGTTTGTGATGGAGATTACCACCTCTCAGATGGTGGATCATTTGAAAATATTTGGAGCTACCTTTGATGCTCCAAAAAGAAGTTTAAAATAAAATATAGTACAAAATTTAATCCCACAAAGAGGACTGAGGGCGCTAAGGAGTTGAATAACTGAACCATGCCAGAAAATAATCCCAAAAGGGTTAGAGAGGATCAATAAGAAGGAAGAAAATCTGTTACCAGTGTGGATGAAAAGAACTCTTTGCTGTACACTTCAAGAAATCTAAAGAATAGATCAATGTGGTCCAAGTGAAAGAGTCTAAACCTGCACAGGAGTCAGGAAAAAAGCCCACAGCTTAGATGAGGAACAGTCTAGAGCTGTAGAAAAACCTGTTTCTCCCAATATTATGAACAACGAAATTGACATCAGTGATCTGTTTGTAGATGATGATGCGCAGGATCAGCTATATCAAGTGGTCTGTTTTGATGTGAGGCGGTAACAAGATCTGGAGAAAAGGGGATTGACCCTGAAATAATTAAGGAAGTTGCTTGGCTGTATGCACAGCGACTGGCAGACAAGATTTGAGCCAAAGATAATCCAGAAGAGTTGGCCAAAGTTAAATTAGATGAGGCAAACCTTTCAATCCCCTTAGCAAAATCAAGGAATTGTTTCCTGATTTATCAATGAAAATAATTCACATCCTCAATTTGGCTAATAATGCCACTATACACTCATTAAATACGTTTTTATAATACTCCAAGTGTATCTACATAGATATACTAGTTAATTTAGTATGGATGAGGGCAATAGTTGACAGTGAGCACCTATCAACATTATTTTGACCAAGCTGGTGACGAGAATGAAAATCTCACCCAATTTAGAACAAAAGAAAGAATATGGGACAGCCGGGCTGAATACCACCATCTTATGTGGAGCGTATAGCACTTTACTGCTTCAATTTAATACTTAGTATTATCCGCTCTAGCAATAGTTTTAGCCAACCAAAACTATGATATTTTGATCAGGATAAAAATTTTATGAAAATATAGAGTTAAATGTAACTTTGAGGATAATATGTTGACCATATTTGGCAAGACAATACATTGGTTTATCAGTAAGATGGGGAAGCTCCTTTGGCTAGGAGAAATAACTTCATCAACTTGATCTACAATGATGGCATTGTCCCAATTTGATACCAAATAGTTGGCCAGAAGCAATGAGAAATGTCAATGGAAATCCTAGAAAATTGGGGAATTCTGCTGAGGATCAAGAGTGCAAGAACCATATTGACAGGATCACAGATAATAGTCAACACGGGGTTGACATTGGAGATACCAGAGCTGCTTTATGGGGAAGTCAGAAGCCCCTGAAAGAAGTCCAGAGTAGAGCCTTGGGTGGCTCCTGGAATAATTATGCTGGGCCATGGAGAAATTCGAGTTCTTTTGACATATTTTAGTGAAAAACCAATGAAGATCGAGAAAAATCAGATCATTGCATTTATCAATCTTATCCTAATGGCTGAATTGAGGAAATTCCACAATTTTGGGACCTCAATGAAATGGCATTACTGGCAGGATAACCAAGAGTATCAATCTATTGGTCAATCAAAAGCAACTCGCTGATCTGACGGGCGGACAGCAGGAGGAGGTGCTCAAATTATTTGACAAGTATCAGGAAGTTTTGCCCAGGATGACCACAATTTGGGATGTGCGAGAGATGTAAACCACAAGGTCAATACCAGGGAAAATTTTCTGATAATAATGAGACTGATTCGATGGCCAAAGGCAGCTAAAGCAGTAGTAGAGGAAGAAATCAGCAAAATAGTAAAGAATGAAATTCTAGTTCCATCAATGAGTTCCTGGGCGAGCCCTGTCCTTATCATGAAGAAGAAGGACAGCTCTAATTGGGTGGTGATCAATTATCAGAAGATGAACAAGATTATGAAGAAGGATTTGTACCCACTTTTAAGAGTTGACAATGCGCTAGATCAATTAAGAGAAACAAAGTATTTCTCTACAATGGATCTAATATTGGGATATTGGCAAATCAATTTTCCAAGAGAAAACCAAGAGAAAGGCGCATTTATTACTGCGCATGGGCTTTAGCAACTGAAAAGGATGCCCCGGGGTCTATGCAATGCGCCTGTGACGTTCCAGAGGGCTATGGACGCCGTACTGAATGACCTGAAGTTTTCATGCGTCCTGGTGTACTTGGTTGATATAAATGTGTTCGGTAGGACGTTCACTGACTATTTACACCTCTTGGAGGAAGTTAAGTGACTATCCGCAGTCAACCTGAAGGTTAAGTTGAGGAAGTGCCACTTCTTCAAGAAAGAGTTAAAATATCTGGGATCTGTAATTAACTCTAGTGGACTGCAGCTGCAAGCCCAGAAGATCCAGGCATAGAGCAAATGGATGTACCATAGAGTGCCCAAGATAAGTGTTCCCTGGAATGGTCCAATACTATAGAAGATTCATTTGGGATTTTGCAAGAATCGCTGAGCCCATCTTACATTTGCTAAAGGATCTGAAAAAGTATTTGTTTAAAGTGAAGAGGCTCAGAGTTCCTTCAATGATTTATGCCAGTATTTAATAGATTCTCCAATTTCCAAATATTTGAATTTTGATTGAGAATTTATAATACAAACTGATGCTTTGTTAATGGCGATCAGTGTCATACTGAGCCAAGATGAACTTGGGGATGAACATCCGGTGGCATATGTGAGCCAGACACTCTCAGCCACTGAGAGGAATTAAACTGTGACTGAGCATGAATGACTGCGCTCATTTACGCCTGTCAACATTTTCAGGTGTATATCCATGGAATGCACTTCAAAGTGGTGATGGACCACTCCTTGTTGCGTTGGCTACACAATTTAAGAGAACCAGAAGGACGACTGGCCAAATGGGCACTAAAACTACAGGCTTATGACTATGAGATAGTCCACTGATCTGGAGCTTCTCATCAGAATGTGAATGGCTTATTGCACTTACCAATGGTACAGGTGTTATACCAGTAAGTGAATGAGCTATTCCAGAGAATGGTCAATGAAGATATCGGGAAAGAGCCTGAGAAATCCAAGGTGCGCTTCAAAAAGCAATGGAAAATACCAAGACATGGATGGCATATTTTCTAAATGATTGATGTGAAGTGATTACTATTCCCAAAGCAGTCTGAATGAGCAGATATCATAAAAGCCAATCATAAGGTTGTGGGGCACTGAGGCCTGAGTTAGAAGACAAATAATATTTGCTATTATTATTACTGGGTTTCCATCAACTACAATGTATAGGACTATTTGGCTTGTTGTGTAGAGTGTCAGTTGCACAAGCCGCACAAGAACACAACTGGATACTGACTGGTCCGCTCTGGATTTGCTTGGCATATGGTGTCCATCAATATGATGGGATCACTAACCATGAGTACCAGGGAAATCAAGTACATCATAGTTGTGATTGACCATCTGATGAGATGGGTTGAGATGAGAGCCCTGTCAAAAGTAGATGCTACCAGCACTGTGAAGTTTATCCTAGATCAAGTAGTATACCAACATGGATGCCCGCAGGTCCTGCTGAGTGACAATGGGCCGAATTTCACATCTCATGTGATCCAATGATTAAATGAAATAATGGGGATCAGAGGAGTCATGTCTGTACCATACTGGCCAGAGATGAATGGACTGGTAGAACAGGTCAATGGAACGCTGGCCGCAATTCTGAGAAAGCTGGTTGCAGGAAGAACTTCCATGTGGGGAACCTTAGTTTGATGACGTTTTCCTACAATATAAGCCATCATACAGTGACAGGAAAAACGCCATTTGAGTTGCTTTATGGAAGGAAGGCTTCGTTGCTACCAATTTTATATTTGGTGGTGGAACCAACATTTTGGATGAGTGACAAGCAGTACCTGACCCAGTTGCTAAATACCCTGATTGAAATGCAATTGCAAGCATTTAATATGACCTCAAAGAAAAGGATCAGAGCAAAAATGACGGATGATAAGAGCTGACCAGCCTTATCAGAATACTGAATACTCGAAAGATTTGCCTATTGTGATATGCGTGGTTTTGGGAGAAGAAACAAGATGGCTGCATTATGGTTGGGTCCATTTGAGATTATTACTAAGATGGTGACAAATGCCTATTCCATCAAGAACCTCTTGGATGGAAGGATAGTAAATTGAGTCTATGCTAAGTATTTAAAGAAGTGGACCAATAAAAAAACAATGAAAAAAGAGTTCCCAAAGGACATTGAACCATTAAGTTGACTATGTCCTAATGATTTGGTTAAGTTAAAAAAAGAACTGCTGAACTAAACTAGATGGTTAAGTCTTATAAAATAAGACTTCTGAACCATAGAAAACTGGTAGGTATAAGTATACCTAGGAACCAGTTTGGGGGAATAAAATAAAAAGTTGGACCGCTGAACTGAGAAAAGGTCAAGACACATAGAAAAAAGAAGAAAAATATAAAAGATTGATAAAAATATAGCGAAAAATTTAATTAATTAGAAAAAAATGCATCAAAAAAGTATATTTTATAATATTCATTTTTTGTTGGTTATCCTCAACTCAGGGAATGATTCTGCCTATTTTGCTTCTTGGGGGTGGGGACGGATCACAGTAGGAGTAAACAAAACATAAAAATCTATATGAGATTGGATGCTAGCAAGGGCTAGACCTACTCAAAACAAAGATTGTTGAGTGGAGGCTGATCCCTGCGAGAAAGTGACTAAGGGAAGAGAGATGGAAATGTCAGAACATGCCAAATGTGATATCCCATAAAGGGGAGGGAAGCAACATAACAAGAAGAGGCAGTCGGTTATAACCCCAAGTAATCCTGACATGGCACTGGAGCCAGAAGATTGGTCTTGAGCACTTGCCGATGGGCTTCATCAAGAACACTGGACATATGTGCCAGCATCAAAAAAGGGATACTAGGTGGGGGTTGCTGAATCATTCCCCCTATTAAATCCATCAGAGGAAGATACTGATGGGATGCGTCAGAAACGAGATAGTCATGCAAGGAGTGAATGGCATTATGCAGATGAAAACTACAAGCTTCTTAAAAGCAAAAGCAGAATGAGTGATGGAAGTCAGGAGAGGCTGGAAGCTTTGTGGCCCAACTTCAAAGATCTTGGCTGGCAAAGCGAAGAGCATAGGCTGCAACGTCGTGATCTAGGATGTTTTCAAGATCAGAGGGGTTCAGAGCTATGGATAGAGCCTCAGTTACTTGGGACCTAAATTATGCGTAAGGGGAGTTTGAAATGTTCGCTGTTTCCAAAGGCTAGTTTGGTTGACAAAACAGCTGGCTTGAAATACTGGCTGAGTTGGAAAGGAACTCTGGAAGCAAGTCTGATCCAGCGAGGAACAATCAATCAAGAGAGGAGGGCATTGCTTCAGAAAATTTGACAATGATGGTATGAATATATGCAGATTTAGCCAAATCCAGGATAGTTTTAAAGTCTAGCTCAGGAATTGAAGACAGAGGAAGGATTATCATGAGTCATTTGAGACAATCTCTAACCTGTTTTTGTTGGGGTTGGATACCATTTTCAGTAATTCCATGGAAGGACTGGCCATGGGTACCTGACTAGGAGTATGAATCATGAGGGAGAATCATAGAAGAGGTTATGGTGTGCAGATCAACTCTTCATCTGGAAGAGCCAAAGGTCTTTATCAGTCATGCTATCAAGCAGTTGTTGGTACTGAGACTCTGAATTTGACATATGAGATGGATGAGAAGAAGGTTGTCAGACTTTTATAATAGTCAACATTATGCACTCTGAAATAAATTAAGCTCTAATTTTGGGGGATTTAAATCTCAATATTAATGGGATAAGCTCTCCAGAGAAGAATTAAGAATGATATGAGCCAAGAGGCTATTTTGAGAATATAACAAGGGTGAAAATAAATGAGCATTCTTAATTGTGCCACAAAAAATTGATGGCAAGAATCTCCTGTCAGGGATGAGGAGAAAATAGGAAATTGTGGACGCCAGAATAAGAATCCTGAATATGACAGCGGGTCATATGCCCTGATGGGGGGAAAACTGGATCCTGGAATAATATCATCACAAGTAAATCTATCAGCCCAGCATGACAGAAGGTCATGGTAATTGCGCTCTGAATAGATGGTAGTGAGGTGAAAGAGGAAGAGAGCCACAGGCTGAAGGTCATATCAAGCAGTGTTGAGTACTAATCAACCATACTCCGCTTGAACTAAAGAAGTATTTTAACTAGTGTCCAAAGCGATTTTCTCCTTTCCTGATCCTTTTCTCACTGGAAATCTAGGCAAGAGGGGGGATGTGTGGGATTTTTGCCCAAATTTCCTGCCAACTAGATTACCAGGGGTCTCTAGGGGATAATTCCCTATAGAGAAGTGAATTGGATATTAATTGACCCCAATTTCAGGTTAACAATGTTTTTAGGATTTTAGGTAATTCGCCTGGATCAGATCCATAAGGGATTGTTCTGGGTGAATGCTTAAGATCTCATCAGGCAGAGTTGCCAACGAAATGGGGGCATCTGATAGTTTATTGATGATTAATTATCAGTATATCAATTGGGATCAGTCAGGTTTCATCACCAATCAAATGGGAATTTAAGGATAAAGTTGCAAGGCGAGTGATGCCGCCTGCAACTAGAGAATCATTCCGTTTGTTTTCAGCCTGTTTTAACGGGTATCAAGTCCCTTTACCTAAGCAGGTCGCTCACCAAATATGGTTGGTTTTCTGGGATTGAATAGAAAACGTTAGGGACATGTTTTCTGACTCTTTCCATTTTAGGTCTTGAGGATGTCTGATGACAGAATCCTAGCCAGGATGAGAAAAACCATTGCTGATGAGATTACAATGGGTAATTTCAATGGCAACGGCTGCCATTTCATTGATGAGGTGCCAACAAGGGTTGGGCGCCAAATTCTCAAATAAATTCCCCTAAGAATTCACTTAATAACATTAATACTTTACCAGAATCCATTATTATTTCTATTCTTCTTCAAGGAAATTATTGCTGTGTGCTCTAATTGGAGACTCTTTAGATAAAGAGTAAGGATCAAGGATCCAGAGAAGAGAAGCTGAAATAATTTGGGGACTGCTTCTGACTGTGTGTCACTAGAGAGGAGCTGTAAACGGGGATCTGAGAGTGGATAAAGTTAGGCAGTACAAGGGAACGAATCCCTATTGAGGACATCTTAAGTATTTTGAGGAGGAATACTGGTCAAGAATTGGACCCAATACTAGTGATCTATTCAACTACAGATGATAATCTTCATACTATTATCAATTTAATATATATTATCTAAGACAACTGTTGGGATTCTCCCTTTATTGGGGGAAGCCTCAACTAGGGGTTGCAAACCACCTATGGGTGGATGCCAGAATGTGCCCCCCATTAACTTGGGTTAAGTCAAATCCGAAGTATTGTGGATTGACCCTAATAATATTAATTTATTAATTAATTAAGTAGATATCAGCAACTAATGCTGATAATATCAAAAATAATCGGGATGTGGGAATTTCTATCCTCTTGGTACAAAAATATAATTTAGGACACAACGGGATTTGAACCTGCATCATGAGGGGCAATAGCGGGACACTCATCCCACTATGCCAGACCCCTTGTATTATTTAATAAGTAATTATATAACTTGTGCTTTTAGCAAATGATGCTGATCATTTGCCTATCCTGATCTAATCTATCTTTAATTAATTACCCTTGATATTTAATTAGCCTTGATCTAAGATACTTTTCTAGTACTATAAATAGTACTAAATGTTTTCAAAATAAAGTAACTTTCCTTGCAGTATGATTTACTCTTTGAAGTTCAATTGACATACTCATATTTGGATCTCAGTGCAAAACCCAACAATCATTTATTTCAGCCCGCAGGAACCTCTGAACCATCGCCAACTGGTTAAGTTCCAACCATAGGGACTTTATTTAGACCTCTAATAAATGTTAAGTCCTATATTATTTATATATTGGGTTTCATTGTGATATCCACATCTGTTTACAATCTTAAGTGAGCTTCAAAGGACCTGACTCAATTTATTATCATTTTCGTGCAAATTCCAACAACAACGTGAAGGATTGCTCAATACTGGACCTGTGCAGTTATAAATTTAAGAGGTTTAAGTTGTGAACAATCCACAAAACCTTTGAATTTTAACACCCATCTTGGAGCTCACAGAGGCTGACCTTCTTTGAAATGCTTTAACATGACTTCTCCTCTAAGCGCTTCCACCATGCTGCTGGCACATCTCATTTCCTACATTAGCAGTGGATGCACTCATATCCACTTTACATCAAGCTGTCCACTTAAGTAAAACTACTTATGTATAACCTGACATACCCTTCTCATTGGATGAGTATATTGACCTGGATCATCTTGCAACCACCCTTGAACAGTCTCTTGATGAAGACTGGTACGCGTTATTATCATTACTACAAGACACCCTCTTGCAATTAGAATATGACTCTTGCTTCTGTACTTTGACACAGTCTGAAAATCTCTTGCCTCCAAAGTCCTGAGTATATTTTGATAAGTCTTGGGCCCAGAGTTACTGAGATGCACCGCGGCTACCCATCTTGCTTCCATGTTGGAAGAGAAAATAAACCTAGCATCCCAGGTTGAGCATCAATAGTCTTTAGAGCACACAGGAGAACTCCTAATTACAAGTCCTGGCCTTTGCAACTATGGCACCCCTGCTTCTAATGAGAAACTGAATCCCATTGGAACCTTTCGCTGTACTTGAAGTTGATAGCACCATGGGAGGAACTCATAAGGTATGTAGCACTGAAGAAGTGTAACAACCTTACAACTTGCGCCCCACTCCAGCATGTCTCATAAACTTTAATAAAAATGGGTTTAACCATTACTTTTACTTCATTATCTTATTTGCCATAAAGGTGTAAAAGTCTTTAAGGAAAAGTCACATTAAAAGATGTTTAAGCGCTGTTGGACACTGGTGTGGAAGATAACTTTGTTGACTTTTTAAATAACTCAATCTACCCCATCTCACATAGTGGTAATGTTACTCTTGCTGAAAAAGCCAAGTTCTCACGTAGCCTAGAAGTCCAATGACAGTTACCCTCCATTAAGCTTATCATAGGTTTGAGGAGAGTTTCTGTTCCATAGAGAATCTTCCTTTCTCAATCATACTAGGCATGAGCTGGTAGCTGATTAATCTTTCCACTATAATTGGGAAGTGGGCTTGTAACCCTTCACCATGTTGGTAAAAGACTGTTGGGGATTCAACTGCGATGATCAAAAATAATCAAAATTGAGATTCAGTGTCTTGGCCTAATGAGATTGTAAAAATCCAGTTGGAGATATCCAATTCTCGGATAGACTGATGATCAACCCTTCAAAGTTATTGATATCCTCTGAAGGATGAGGATAAGCAATCTGAAGGGGCAAAACATCCCCCAAGAAGGTTGATCTCATCTAATAAGAACCTTATCAGATTTGACCATCACAATTATAGTAACAATAATCAGCAATATTGATCATCTATTAAGAAAGATCTTACCTCAGTTGAAGCACGAAAACCTCATTAAGAACTACCAAATCTTCCCCTTATAAATATCCCTCATTTCTAACTAATAAAGTACCACTATTTTTGTCTCGCATAGCTCAATTTTGTTCTATTTATAACAGAATACTGTATTTCAATTGGAATCTATTATTGAAACAGAACTAATAACTTCTTTGTGCTTGTTTCTATTTTCACTAGAGCCAAGGAAAAAATAATTTTGTAGCCTTCATAACAACTGAATATCGTAATTTTTATCAAAATTCCAATACTGGTGCTCCCTGCCTGGTCTGCTTATGAGGCCACGTGTTAAAAACATACTTTCACGACAATGAATATGTCTAGCAAAGAAAGACCCTCTTCCAAGGAATCAATGGGTATCACCCAATGGGTACATTCCAACAGGCATGAGATGCCTTCCTCTAATATCAGTAATCTTCAATTTCAAGCTTCTATGGACTTGGCCGTTGAAGGCCCTGCCCAAGATAATTATCAAATTCAATCTGAAAATGTAGAAGAGACGGTTGAAGGCTTAATAATAGGGCTATCCAGCCAGTGCCCATCCTAACAGAGACTAAACATCTAAGGTTGCAGCTAATATGATGGACTTATACAACAGAGCAGTTTTACATCATACTGAAGTTGGGTTGGCTAGAACAGAGC